>CATIWQ010296519.1:0-13026 GCA_949673415.1 Euphorbia schlechtendalii
AGTTTATGATATGTCTATGTGTCATAATGCGTATTTCGTGTTAAGTCTTTTATATTAATCAAGTTATATGCGTTGGAGTTAATTTTAAGAGTAGTTTTGGGGTTAACAATATCGTGTATAATCACTAGATCTGTGATATAAAACTGTTTAGTGAGCCAACATTTTTGGAATGGTAACTTTCTGAGTGTGGTTATGTGAGAGCGACCCGTACTAAGCATAGTATTGACATTGTCCAGGTATATATAATTATCTTAATTCGTTTGCGCTAGGTTTACAAAAGTTATTTCATGTGTTGCTCTACAGCGAATAATTGAACATCTGGGTATTTTGAACCGAGTCTGTTAGATTAGTTTAGTGAATCGTAACATCTCTATTGAACTTGCATGTTTTCTCTACTATCTTTATATCGTAGGGAAAATCTATATATTTAGATTCTCTAATCTTTGATATCTGTATTAACTCATTCTTCATTCTAACCCTCCTATCCAAAATATCAATATATTTTGTTTTCTTTCTTTTATCATCCTTGTTGATCTTTAGAGCTAGTCCTTCCCTATGGGATCTATATCTTTTAAAACTACATCGCAACTGTATACTTGAAATTATCATTATTTTTCTTTTTGATAAGAGGTACTATCAACACCTATACTTTACACGAATAAGTTTTTGGCACCATTAATATATAGCCAAACTCTTTGAGAAAAAGTTATTAAACTTATCAATAGAAAAGTGGCGAACATGAAACTACCACATTTCTTTCTGTATTTCGTTTATTTCAAAATGGTTTTGGTAAACAAATCCAACCTAGTTCCTCCGTCCAATTTACAAGAATGGTATGATGCATCGTTCCCAATCCATTCTCGTGAAGAAGGAGATCATTTCAAAATTATCAAAGATGCTGAATACAAAAATTCCTTTACCATTCATAGGAACAATTTCATCAACCTTGGAGTTTATGACAGGGTGATGTATTATCTCAAAATTCTTAACTTTGTCATTTACTCAAATATGACTCTAGGGAATAGTGTGGACAACTGTATGGAGATGTTGGTCACATTGGTGTGGAAGAATGATAAGAAAGATTGTTTAGTCTATCGTCATCATGGAAAAGAATACAACTTGACGAGGAAAGAATTGGATAAGTATATGGGATTTCTAAAGGATTGCTACAACAAGATGCTTCTTGGATGGGATCCTTTACCAACATGGAATCGCCTAACTGGCCAAATAGAGTTCAAACAAGAATCTACCTATAGCCGATGGATTTGTGATCTTTATTTGCTCTCGTTACACTTTTATTTAAGTGGTGCATTGTTTGGGAAGTAAACTTTCAATCTTGTCATTCCTGAAGAATTGTTCATGATGGAAGCAATCTAGAATGGCACTCCTATTAATGTTTCAGGGATAATGATGGAGACACTTATGTCTGTCGCACAAAATCCCGGAATGATAGAATACGGGTGTCGAACGATGGTGAATTTGTTGTGATAGATTGGGAGAATGCTATATGCCACTAAAGTCTTTACTGATGAAGATGAGATTCCAGAATTAAAAATGGAAATTTTCTTTGAGTATGGATTTCTGGTTAGGTCCATTGGAGAAAATAGGATCACCTATGATTGGAAATCATAGAAGGAAAGAGTGGAAGCTGATAGAAAACGATAAAGGGAAATAGCGAGGGAGGAAAAATGAAAATCAACCAACCTCCGAAGAAAGTTAAATGAACTTATGGAGGCACAAATTTCAATTCATAGAAAAATTGACAATATTCATACACTGATGTTTGATGTCGAGTGAGATCTACGGGAATCTTACTATAAGATTGACCTATTGATAGAATCGCTTCCCTCCGAATTTTGTATAGTTTATTGTTTGCTTGTTTGTTTCATTGTAAGTTTGTTAATATATGAAAATAAATTTGAAAAACAAGATGTTGATGTTCAATTACTATCTTCACCATAAATCATTTCAGGTATGAAAATAGTAAATATTTATTATTTATATTTAACATATTTGTTTTTCTAAGTTTTTTTCCTAGGACTAAGTCTAAAAATTGAAGAATTAGAGGAATTGAAGAAAGTCACGACCGCGACTATAGATCGTGCTCGTGAAAGAATGTAGTAAAACCTTCTATTCCTCTTATGAAGAAAGTTACGATCGCGACTCAGGAAGAATATGACCGTTGCACATTTCGATTTAACACGAGACAGATGGTTGAAACTGCTAATAACGGCTAGTTTGAAGGAGAAACGGCTATATTGAGTATTTTGGCAAATCAATGACCTATTAGGACTCTATATAAAGTTCTAGATTAAATCCATAACAACCACAGCCTTCTACAAAGCTTACAAAAGTTCAGATTCTTTCATCTATCATCTTATACATTCAAAACCTTTTTCAAACCCTTGACTTCAAAACAAAAACCAACATGCCTTATGTTAAGGTAGCAATAAATAGAAGATAAATCCCTAATTATCAACAAGATTTTGGATGTCCTTTTCCAATTCATACAAGAGAAGAAGGAAAGAGATTCCAAATTCTGAAAAAGTTGGAAATCAACGGTATGATTTTTCTTGATATGGTTTTCTTGGAAACTTTAGGCCTCCATGAGCAAATGGAGATGTATCTTGCTGATCTTGGTTTAAGAATGAGATTTCCACAAAATCGGGATTGGATTTTAGAATGTCTAGTTACATTCAATTTTGAAGACAAGAAGAAGAGGGAGATTCAATTTCATAACCAAGGTAGACATTAAACCATCATGAGAGATGATGAGTACTTGGTTCGGGTTTGAAATTGAAAATTCATCAAGCATGATGGATTCTTTTCAAGCAAATCGAGTATGGGCAGATTTAATAGGTAAGAGAACCTTTGATCCCAAAAATTCTCCTAATAAACTTATTAAGGATGAGTTTATTCTTCTACTCCACAAATACCTTTCCACTTTGGTATTTTGTCGAGTAGAGAACACCAAAGTCCAAAAGCGAGATTTGTTTGTTCTTTCTTGTATGATGAATAAGCAAAAAGCGGAGTTCGTGGATATAATTTAGGACATGATGAAGAAAAATTCTACAAGCATGAGGAATATGATTGGGGTGGTTGAAATTATCACTACTATCATCTTGGGTACAAGAAACAAACTCCTCTATGTTCAACAACTGGGTGAGTATTTTCGTTATATGGATGGGAATTATTTGAAGAATACCAAACTTCTACAAGAGAAAAATGTTGTCTAATCTTTCTACTCCTACTCCAACCGCACCAAGAAGCTAATCTCAACTCATGATGATTCTTCCGTTTTCCCATCTAATCCAACCGCTAGACGTCATCCTGGAAAGGCTCCAATGATCGAAGAAGAAGATGAAGAAGAAGAAGACGAAGCTCTGGAAGATTGGAAGGTGATTATGCAACAAAAATTGGACAATTGCTAAGTGGGAACTTGGAGTAATGAAAAAGGACATGAAGATTCTAAAGAAGAGTAATAAATGGATGCTTTGAAAATTACTATCCTTCTTTAGAAAACAAAACTGTCAATTTACTCCTATCCTCTGGATTCACCTTCTCAATAGACAGGTTTACTCTTTTCATTTCTTTATGTACTTTTCTTTTTCAAATTTTTAGACTAGTTGATTATTTTTAGTTTTTAGATTTTATGTTTTTAGTTAATTGTCTCACAATGAGGACATTGTGTTCTCTAGTGAGGGGGGACATTTATATAAAAATCCAAAAAATTAAATAAATTAAAAAATTGAAGAATTTGAAAATTTTACTTGATTTTATGTTATTTATAAATTATCCATACCAATACTATACTAACATATGTTCCAAGGTTATTATGAGTGTTAGGTATTACAAGTTTGATGTTCGTGCATATTTCGAACAAGTTGTTTCGAGTTGAGAGTGTGAGTGCTTTGATAAGTGTATAATTACACTTATTATCATATTAATTTTACACACTAAACACTATAGTTTAAGTTATTTTTATACTTCATATAATAGATTTCACGCGGTATGTAGTTGTTTTTGGTGCAAATGCAGATACTAGGTAAATCTTGGGAGTAAAATGATCTAAAGTGAAATTCTATGTAAAAAGAGTGAAAAAGGTGCGAAAAGATGCGTGGAACTTAAAAAGATTTGGCTTGGGATCGAAGCTATCAAAGATCGGTAAAGTTGCAAGAAGAATTCTGAAGAAAAACACAATTCATGGACGTGATAACAATTCGCGCTCGCGACTTGATACACTTTAGAAGCCGAAAATTGTTAGACAAGAATTCACGATCGCAACTTGTATATCTTGGTCATGACTTGGACATTTTTTTGGTCAAATCTTCTTAACTACCAACCGCCCAACTAGAATGATCGATCGCCATCAACTACCATGAAAAGACACTTATCAGAAGTCAAACAATCAAGAAAAGGTGCTTATCCATTGTGGATAAGATTGAAGCTTCTCAACCAATCACAATGAAGTGATGCAATCTTTCGACAATGGACACAACTCTTCATTTGGATAGATGCAACCCTTCGAACTTAATATATAGGGTTCCAAACCTTACAATTTCGTGTAGCATTAGAGTGCAATTATAAGGTTATGTATAGTGTGTGTAGATAGAGAATAAAATATCTAGTTTCACTACGTTCATAAGTGTTAGCTAGAAAATGTTTAAGTGATTCTAATCCTTGTTTCGATCACTAGATTTCTCTATATTCTCGAGTGATTGTTGTATAATTGTACTTGCAAATAACTTATCAATAAAAGTTTTCATTCTTCAATATTTGTTTGTTTGACATTCGCAAAAAATAGCATACTAGCGTAGGTTCTATACGAGCCAAGATCGAATTCATAATAGGTGCAGGAATTGTGAGAATTGACGACTCATTAAAGAGTGGATACGGTTTGATCAATTTTAGCTTTCACTTGCATACCTTACGAATTTGCTTTGCTTTCTACTTATACTTTCTATTTCAAATTTTATGATATGTCTATGTGTCATAATGCGTATTTAGTGTTAAGTAGTTTATATTAATCAAGTTATATGTGTTGGATTTAATTTTAAGAGTAGTTTCGGGTCAACAATATCGTGTATAATCACTGGATCTATGATATAACGCTATTTAGTGAGCCAAATATGTTATATGTGGGATCGATATCTTTTAAAACTACATCGTAAAACATTTTTGGAAAGGTAACTTGCTAAATATGGCTATGTGAGAGCGACCCTTACTAAGAATAGTATTGACGTTGTCCAGGTTTATATAATTGTCTTAATTCATTTTTGCTAGGTTTAGAAAACTTATTTCATGTGTTGCTCTGCAGTGAATAATTAAACATCTGGGTGTTTTGAACCGAGTCCGTTAGATTAGTTTAGTGAATCATAACATCTTGGTTGAACTCGCATATTTTCTTTGCTATACTTATTTTATAGGGAAAATCTATATATTTTGAATCACTAGTCTTCCATACATATATCTATCCATTCTTCATTCTAATCCACCCAACTAAAATCCAAAAATATTTTATTTTCTTTACTCCATTTTTCTTGTTGATCTTTAGAGCTAATTCTTCCTTGTGGGATCGATATCTTTTAAAACTACATCGTAACTGTATACTTGCAGTGGTCATCATTTTTCTATTTAGATAAGCGGTACTGACAGCACTTGTTCGTATTTTGAACTTATATCTTATTGTTAGGAAAGTGGGAGACAAGGTTTTTGGCTTCATTATTAAATAAAAAATCCTAGGAGTTATTAAAGTCGAAACCTTGTGAACAAGTTTTTGGACCCGCTGCCGAGGAAGGTAAGTGCATTCTAAAGATCAAATTACCAGAGAACGGTCAATTATATTTTATATATTATTTAAATTATTTTTTTTATTTTTCTTATTTATATTTTCTTATTATTAACATAATTTTCTTGCTTATTCATTGTGTTTTCTTTCTAGCGTGTGCATGCCAAGTACGCATAGTTCAAGAGAAAGTTTGGCGTCTTTCGAATCAGAAATAAAACGATTTGGTAGGATACGAAGACGAAAATATAAGAGATAAGAAAGAAACATGGCTAACAATCAAGATCAAGTTAAAAACCCGAACCCAAATCCAAATCTAAACCAGGATCAACCTCAACCAAGGCTTATGGATTATGTTGTTCCGACCATCAACAGTAATAATCAAGGAATTGCTAGACCACCAATTGATGCAAATCAATTTGAAATAAAACTAGCATTACTTCAAATGATTAGCAACAATGTGCAATACTATGGTCTACCCAATGAAAATTCGAATTCTCACATTGTAAACTTTTTAGAAGTCTATGATACTTTCAGAATGCCCAATGTTCCTAAAGAAGCAGTTAAACTTTGCTTATTTCCCTTAACACTCTGTGATAAAATGAATGTTTGGTTGAATTCATTACCCCCAAATTTAATCATTACCTAGAACCAATTAGCCCAAGCCTTTCTGATTGAATATTTTCCTTTAGCCAAAACCGCAAGACTCATTAAAGAAATCACTTCCTTTATCCAAAAAGATAGTGAATCCTTATACGAACCTTGGGAACATTATAAGGAACTTTAGCGAGTTTTTCCTCCCCATGGTTTACCTCAAAATGTTATTCTACAAACTTTCTACAATGGAATAAATCATGCTACAAGGGGAATGATTGATGCTATGTCTGCGGGATCTCTTACGAAGAAAACTAGTCAAGAAGCTTTTGAACTTTTGGAAGATATGGCAAGTAACAATAGTATGTGGCAAGTAGAAAGAGCACAAGTAAGTATTACTAATCCTACTCATTCACATGATGCATCTACATCTTCTAGTTCATTTAAAAAGGGCCATGAATTAGATTCAATTTCTATTATGCAAGCACAAATATCTACTTTATCTAACAAAATAGATAACATGCATGTAAGTAAAAATAACCCTTTGAAATGTGAAAATTGTGGTCAAATTGGACACACTACTTTTGAGTGTAACTTTAACCCATGTGTAGGGGAGCAATTAAGTTATGTTCAAAGTCAAGGGAATACTTATAACAATAATGGACATAGCTATAGAAATTCTAATTGGAAGTATGGTGATAATTAACAAAAGAATTACCAAAGTATTGATAGAATAGGACAATTAACAAGTAAAATAAACAAGTTTCTAAAGGGAGTTTGTAATAAGCAATCAGAGTCAGAAGAATGTTACAAAAAGTTAGAGAATAAGATGGATCAAATGTTTAAAAATCAATCATCTTCCATTCATAATTTGGAAACACAAGTTGGTCAATTGGCGAGTGCTATTCCATCTAGAGGGAAAGGCCATCTACCTAGTAACACAGAAGGAAATCCTAAGGAAAATGTGCATGCTATAGCCCTTCGTAGTGGTGAATTACTAGATGAACCAAATCCTTCGGGTATGCTTGCTAATGATGTTATTGAAATGCCAGATGAATATCCGAGTAAATCTGATAGCAGTGCAGGAATGGATGAACAACCTAAATCCGGAAAGGTTAATCCCCTTCAACCACCATTTCCACAAAGAATGAAGAAGAAGAATGAAGATAAACAATTCATTGATTTCATCAAAAAACTTAAAGGTCTCGAAATAAACCTCTCATTTATTGAAGCCACAACTCAGATTCCTAACTACGTTAAGTTTATGAAAGAACTGTTGTCTCAAAAACATAGTTTAGAAGGAATATCTAAAGTATCATTAATTGAAGATTGTAGCAAAATAATAATAGCTACAATTCGTACCAAACTAAAAGATCTAGGAAGTTTCACAATTCTATGTAAACTTGGAAACATTTCTTTCCCAAAATGTTTATGTGATATTGGGGCTAGTATAAACCTTATACCTTTATCAATCTTCAAAGAATTGAAACTCAATGATGAAGTTAAAAGGACAATTATGGTCTTTCAATTGGCCGACTAGTCTATTAAATGTCATTATAGCATAATAGAAGATGTGCTAGTTAAGGTACATAAATTTGTTTTTCTAATAGACTTCGTTGTGCTAGATTTTGCATATGATGAAAAGTGTCCTATAATCTTAGGAAGACCTTTTATGCATACTAGCAAAGCATTTATCGATGTGTTAGAAGGAAAAATTAAGTTAAGAATAGGTGATGATATGTTCGAATTTAACATGGGTAAAGCTGATAAATATCCGATGGATGAAGATATTTGCATGAAACTAGACTTGATTGATGCTTACATATAAGAAGTTGTTAAGTTGGACTTCATCCATGAATATGAAGTTAAGGGGTTGAAAAACTCCATTGATCCCTAAATCTCTTATATTTTCATTAGATATATATAGTACAATATAGTAGATTTTAATTATTTTGTGTATATTTTTAAGTTAATGTGTTTTCAAAAATAAAAGAAAAGAACAAAAACTTTTTGGATTTTGGCATTTCGCGACCGCGACATAAATCGCACTCGTGATCTATTTGATTTGAACTTTCTATTTCTGAGTAATAGAAATTCACGATCGTGACTTATTATCACAATCGCGACTTGTGCAATCTGCATAGTAGTTATTGTTGTAACAGCTATATTCTAATGGTTATATTTATCATATATCCATTAGAAAGGCAATGATTATAATAAATAACTTCTTTTGCTATTTTGTTTTGACCAAAAACTCTTATTCTTAATCAGAACCTTTTGCAAAATCAAGTTTTCTCTACTTTTCAAATCAAACACTATTATTTCTTTGTTGATTTCAATGGCTCCTAAGAAGTCTACAGAAACTAAAGGGAAGAACAAGTTGATCAACCAACAAAATAAGTATGGATGTCCTTTTCCAATGTATAGTGATGAAGAAGTGGAAAGATACTTGAGAATCAAGAACTTCGATTTTCACCATATGATTTTCTACGATCCTACTTTGGCTATTGATACTAGGATTCACGTGGAAGTAGAAAGATATTTTTCACTGTTTGGATTGGAGATGTTTGTGAATATGCGATTTCATTTTATCGAGGAATGGGTCCTCGAATTCTTGGTAACTCTTACTGAAGATGGAAACTTTATGAAGAAGAAATTCAGAAATGAAGGAAAAGAATATAAGTTCACAATGATGGATTTAATCAAATGCTTTAGTTTAGGAGAAAATTATGACGATATTGAGAAAGATGAAGATTATGACTTGACAGATATCAGGACAGAATTAGCGGGATTAAATCGATATGATGTCAAGAATTCATCCAACAAGAACGCCCAAAGTAATAGCCTTCTCTACATTCACAAATTTATTTGTCAAAGTCTTCTATTCCGACACAAAACAACAAAGGTGTCAATGAAAGACTTGGAAATACTAGAGTACACAGTTTCGCAATTTCGACCAAAGTTTCCGATGTATATTTTGGAGTCCATCACTAGTATGACTACACATAAAAAGGCTAGAGTTAGAGGTGTGAATATGATTTGTGGGATAATTTTTGGAGCAAAGAATCAATTACAGTACCAATATAATTCAATGGAGAAATTTAATTTTATGGGAGGAGTGTATATGAAGAGAGCCGGTCTGGTTAAAGAAGGAGGAAAGTTTAGGTTTTTACCATATGAAGTAACGATATGGAAGCTTAGACCGACACAAGAATCTTCTACTCGAGAAAACCAAACCAACGAGGAAAATGTTGAAGAAGTTCAATTCGAGAGTAGTAATTCAAGATAAGCCTTGGGAAGTACAAATGATACTTGGAGAGGAAACTTCGTGCAAGATGTCGACCAAGCATGCCTAGACATTGCCTCAATATAACAAGATGTTCATTAACTAACAAAATCCAACATATCACTGAACTACAAATTGACTACATATTTTAGAATGTAAAATTTGGAAATCTCTCCGAGCCCACCAGATTCGAGTTCTGAAGAGTAAAAAAGGTTCAATTTTATAATTATTTCTTTTAGTTGTATGTCTTCAATTTTGATTTTTATTATATGTCTCACAATGAGGACATTGTGTTCTTTAAGTGGGGGGGGGGGTATTTGTAAACATTGAATAAAATGAAAAAATCGAAGAATTTGAAAATTTTTCTTGATATTTTTGTTAGTTATACATTATCATTTCTTATACTTACTAACAATTGTCCAAGGTTATTTTGAATGTTAGGTATTATAAGTTTGATGTTAGTGCAAAATTTGAGTGCATGTCGAAATTGAGCGTTATTAGCACAACATTTAGCATTTGGCAAGGATGAGTGGTGAGTAACATTCAAGAGCAACATTCCAAGTAAGTTTCGATATATATATCAATGCAACATGAATTAGTATAAGTTATATAGATTTAGTTTAATGCTTCCGATAAGATTAAGTGGAGTAATATCTAATGGTATTCTTATTATGAATTTTATATGCAAATCTCGAATAAGTCCTATAAGTATTGAGTTTGTTTAAAGTGTTGAGAAACTATAGCCATAATACTTTTAAATTGATCAATAAAGGATGAGGGTATTAAAAGTGAAATATCAAAAGAAAGAGAGGATAACCAATGAGTTATGTAAAAGGTGAGGAACAGTAAGGAGCAGAAACTGTAAGCATTCATTGAGTAAAAAAAAGGAAAAGAAAGCATAGCACGAAAAATGGGTGCAAAGTACAAAGTACTTCAAAATCATGTGCTTAAGAGAAAAAAATGAGAGAGTGGTATGGAGCATAAAATGCAACCACTGAGAGTGTTTTAGCATCCTAGGTTACCTAACAATGCCTTGAGAGAAAATTAATCAAAGTGTGCTTTCTATGTCCTTTATACTTTATACTATGCTTAAGAGAAGGTAATATTCGAGTATGCATATAATGCTTATATGAAGATGCGATTAGGTTAACTCTCCATTAAGAGCAAAGGTATGCAACTAAGCTATATGAATTGCACATTACTAATTTGTGGGAAATTTTTGACTACTACTTAAATCTTATGCAACGTGGGAATGTGGTACTCAAAACAATAGTCTTTCACCAAATGAGGTACGAACTTTATTAACAATTTATACACTTTTGATGAATTTACCTTGAGGACAAGAAAAAAGTTGTGTGGGGGGTATGATAAGTGTATAATTAAACTTATTATCATATTAATTTTACACACGAAACACTATAGTTTAAGTCATTTTTATACTTCATATAAAATATTTCATGTGGTATATAGTTGTTTTTGGTGTAAATGAAGATATTAGGTAAATTTTGGGAGTAAAATGATCTAAAGTGGTATTCTATGTAAAAAGAGTGAAAAAGGTGCGGAAAGATGTGTAGAACTTAAAGATTTGGCTTAGGATCAAAGCTGTCAAAGATCGATAAAGTTATAAGAGGAATTCTGAAGAAAAACACAATTCACGGTCATGACAACAATTTGTGGTTGCAACTTAATACACTTCAGAAGTAGAAAATTGTCAGACAAGTATTCACGGTCACGACTTGTATATTGCGATCACGACTTGGACAGTTTTTTGGTCAAATCTTCGTAACTACCAACCGCCAGATAAGAATGATCAACCGCCATTAACTACCAATGAAAAGACACTTATCAGAAGTCAACCAATCATGAAAAGGTGTTTATCCATTGTGGATAAGATTGAAGCTTCTCAACCAATCACAATGAAGTGATGCAATCTTTTTCCAATGGACACAACTCTTTGTTTAGATGGACGCAACCCTTCAAACTTTATAAATAGGGTTCCTAACCTTAAAATTTGGTGCAATATTAGAGTGCAATTATAGGGTTACATATAGTGTGTGTAGATAGAGAATAAAATATCTAGTTTTGCTACGTTCATAAGTGTTAGCGAGAAAATGTTTAAGTGATTCAAATCCTTGTTTCGATCACTAGATTTCTTTATATTCTCGAGCGATTGTTGTATAAGTGTACTTACAAATCACTTATCAATAAAAGTTTTCGTTCTTCAATATTCATTTGTTCGATATTCGCAAAGAATAGCATCCTAGCAGAGTTTCTGTACGGGCCGAGATCGAATTCAAAGCAGACATAGGAATTGCGGGAATTGATGACTCCCATTAAAGAGTGGATACAGTTCGATCAACTTAAGCTTTCACTTCCTTACCTTACAACTTTGCTTTGCTTTCTACTTATACTTTCTATTTGGAAGTTCATGATATGTCTATGTGTTTCAAGTTATATGTGTTGGAGTTAATTTGAAGAGTAGTTTCGGGGTTAACAATATCATGTATAGTCACTGGATTTGTGATATAACGCTGTTTATTGAGCCAACATTTTTGGAATGGTAACTGATAAGTGTATAGTTACACTTAATATCATATTAATTTTATACACTAAACACCATAGTTTAAGTCCTTTTTATACTTTATAGAAAAGATTTCACGTGGTATGTAGTTGTTTTTGATGAAAATGCAAATACTAGGTTAATCTTGGGAGTAAAATGATTTAAAGTGGAATTATATGAAAAAAGAGTGAAAAAAGTGCAAAAAGATGCATGGAACTTAAAGATTTGGCTTAGGATCGAAGCTATCAAAGATCGGTGAAGTTACAAGGAGAATTCTGAAGAAAAACTCAACTCACGGTCACGATAACCATTCACGATCGTAACTGGTTCTTCTTCATATCAGAAGTCTGCCAATCAAAGATTCACGATCACGACATGTATATCACGGTCATAACTTGGACGGTTTTCTGGTATTATGTTATTAACTACCAACCGCTAGATTAGCATGATCAACCACCATCAACTACCAATAAAAAGACACTTATCATAAGTCAACCAATCATGAAAAGGAGTCTATCCATTGTGGATTAAATCAAAGCTTCTCAACAAATCACAATGAAGAGTTGCAATCTTTCACCAATGGACACAACTCTTTGTATGGATAGATGCAACCCTTCATACTCTATACATAGGGCTCCAAACTCACCAATTTCATGGTAGTAGAATTAGAAAAAGTGAGAGATGTAGTGTATGTGTAGATAGAGAGTGAAATTATTTTGTTTTTGCTACGTTCATAAGTGTTAGTGAGAAAATGTTTAAGTGATTTGAATCCTTGTTTCGATCACTAGATTTCCCAACATA
>CATIWQ010296527.1:0-17645 GCA_949673415.1 Euphorbia schlechtendalii
AATTAATTTCTGAATTAAAGTCCTTTTAAATTCAGCGACGAGGAAGATTCCCATTTGAAGATCGTCGGACGGTCGAAAATAGTGTGATTCGAAGATAAATATCTCGAAAAGCCGTCATCATTGAACGCGTGAGCTGGTACAAAATCTCGTGCTCACATTTCTGCATTTGCATAAAAAACAACTACATACCACTTGAAATCTTTTATATGAAGTATAAAATGACTCTAAACCACATCGTTTTATAATTGAAAATAACAAGATAATAAGTGTAAATATACACTTATCGATTCCCAAAGTTGGCACAAGGCAAGTGATAATATTTTATTTTAAATTTTTTGGTTAAACTTAATAGAAAAAAAAAGAAAACAAATTTTGTACAAAATATATCTAAATTGCTGGTGTAATTGCATCATTTACTTTCCTTGTTATCCGTATGATTCACCAGAGCTTTGCCCCGATTACATTCAGACCCGAACTGGGTGGCACACTTGGCTATGGTGGGTGAGTCCCCCATTGGGAATTTTTATGTTCACAAGGCTCGAATTCGAAACCTTTCTTAAGTGATATCAAGTTGCTTACCACTTGAACCAACTCTCAATTAATTAATTGGATCTTTAATTTAAATCTTCAATATCCAACATAAATTATTGTATTCAAGTTTAAAAATACTCCCTTTATATTTTTTTTATAGACTTCATCTTACACATTTCATGCTTATTAAGATTTCATTTAATAAGAGTAGGAAATTACAAGTTTACCCTTATATTTAATTCAAAATAATGTAATTAATCTTAACTCTCTCTTGAAAATAGCATACGAATGAATGAGGGTACACAAGAAAGAAGGAATGAAAAGAATCATGAAATTTTGAAATTGATTATTATTTTGTGTTTTCACATTTTGAATAAATGGATTACTAAAAAATGAAGGAATTAAACACAATAGTGGAAAATACAAAACAACTACTAAATAAATGGTATAAAATCATTATTCAGCATATAGGGTTTGAACTGGTTCGGTTAACCTACAAAATTTCGAACTTATCCCCATTCCTTTTAAAGAAATGAGAGCTCAAGCCATCCCATGGATTGGGCATAGGCAAGGCTGGGTGTGAGTACCTCAGCCCACGAACAAGTTTATCGTTTACATATTTCTATTCATTCATAACTACCAACAATTGATTTCCAATGTCATGTCCTGGAAAACAAACTGTAAAAAATGGCTTTGAATAAATTTTTTGGCGTTTGTACGGTAATGATTTGATGAGATTACTTCTTCCGAATATTTTTTAATGTCTTCTTATGCTATTTTTTTATTCTTTTTAACTGTTATTTTAGATAATTGATGTAATTTTACAATATGTTTCCTAATTTACCCGTATATTAATTGTAAATATAAAAAACATGCTTTGTGATTTCATGATTTTAAAAAACATGCATTGTGGATTTTTTTTCAAAACATTACAGGTTTGTTACCATTAGCAAAAACATAATTTCCAATTTTTAATTACGTTATAAAAAGGGTTAAACTCATCAAATTTTTATTAAATTTTTTGAAGTTTTGTTAATAAAAATACAATACACATTAATAATAAAATTTAAAATTTTTTTAAAAGCACAAATATTTTTTTAAAATTTAAATGTGATAACAACTTTAAAAATTCACAATAAAATGAAGAATTTTCAAAAAATTCACTCAATTTTGATATACAATTTTTAAAAAATATTATTAACTATTGTTTTTAATGAAAAAAAAAATATTTTTCCCTCTTTTAACTAATGGTTACAAACCATAGAAAAATATTTTTGAAAAAAATTAGCCATTTATTGGTATGATATATAATTTTGAGTAAACTAAAAAACATGTTATGTGATTTGACCATTTCACAAAAGATCATTAAGGAATTTTTTATTTCAAAAAGGTGCTTGTAGTTCCAAAAGTTAGCAAAAACAAGAAAAAAATATACTTTTTCAGTAAAAATAATAATGTTACAAAAAGTATTTTCATGAATTCAACAATCATATAAATTAACCACATTATTTAGGAATTATATATCAAAATTTGAGTAATCTTGAGAGATTATTAATTATATTATGATTTTTTAAAAGTTATCATCTAATTTAAATCAAAAAATTTGTACTTCTCAGAAAATTCTAAAATTTATGTATTGCATTTTTATTAACAGGAATGCAAAATTTTAGTTCAAAATGTACATGATTATCCTTTTTCATGACGTAATAAAAAAATTAAAAATAATCTTTATGCTAACTTTTGAAATCAAAAACACTATTTTGAAAAAAAAATTGTTGGTCCCGAATAGCTAAGAAAATGTACTAAAGGGTCATCTCAAAGTAAATTAATTTACAATATTGTAAATGCGTAAAGATAAATTGCAAGTAATTTAAAACAGTGTAAAGAGATTGAGGTATAACGGGTTTTATCCTTGATCAGCAACCCTTGGCTTAGTCCAATCCCCAAGTCAGGTGACTTGAGATTTTTCTTTTATGTGTTTTTTATGGGCAGAAAACAAGCTTAGTGATACTTTTTTCGGGCTCAAGTATCAAACCTTACAGCTGTTGTTATTCTCGGCTCAACAACAAAACCTGACCGTTGTTTTTGCGGGCTCAACCACGAAACCTTTTCACCACTATTTTTACGGGCTCAATAGTGAAACCTTCCTTATTATTTTTACGGACTCAACAACAAAACCTGACCGTTGTTTTTGCAGGCTTAACAACGCAATCTTTTCACCACTGTTTTTACGGGCTCAATAGTGAAACCTAACCATTATGTATTACGGGATCAACAACGAAACCTTTCTTATTGTTTTTGCAAGCTTAACAACAAAACCTTGCAATTCTTGAAATTGTAATTTGACGATGAAGCACGTTGAAGAAGCTCTTTCTCCATGATGCTCGAAGAATTGCAAGGAAGATTAATCTCTTTGAAACTTGATAACATGTGAATTTGCTTTGTATCTTCCAAGTTTCGAACTTCAACTGAATGCTTTTTTATACTTGTTGGTGCAGGCATGAACTAGCCATTGGAGAGGTTTGCTTGTAGTGCTTCAAGGCAATGTCTTTGTAGTATTTCCATGCAAATGTGACTGTTGCCTTTGTGGCTGTTATGCTCCTCATCATCCTTTCTCCATGTCATCAATGACAAAGAGATTTTCTTCCTACTGCAGAGGTGCAAGTTGTAGTGATCTTAGACTTTGTGCATGCTTTGGAGAGAGAGAAACTCCATTCTTATGTTGAGGATGCATGAGCACATGATCTTGGAGTTTGAGCATGAAATCTAAGGAGAGAGAAACTCCAAACCTCCATTGTTTAGAGCTGCTTTGTTCCTGTATATCGTTTGTACTTTTTGAACGTGTGGCATTAGTTAGTCTTTCCATATTCTTTTTTGTATTGTAGCTTCTTATTAATTAATGCAAATTGTATTTTCGTTAATCAATCAAGAATATGTTTCTAGCACTTTGTTTGTCTCGTCAATTTATTATAATCATCAAAACTAGACTCAATAAAAATTCACGAAAATCTTTTTACAAATCGGTTAAACCACAAAACATGTATTTTAAAATATATCAAATAATTTATTCATTATGATGAAATATTTTTAAGTGACACTTAAAAAAACTTAGAAAAACTGAAGGAAGTAATTTTTGAGAACTCCTTTAAAGTCTCGATTTGTTTGGCTCTATAATAGGAAGAGAAGTGGTGGATTAGAACTCCATAAGAATTTTTTTCTTACCATAGTTTATGCGTGGAAATCACAACCGACCTTTTTGAATTTATAAGCCTTACATTATGGTGATGACTGACTTGGATACATAATTTAAAATTGTTACATTTACTCTGCTTCGCTTGTGGATTTATATTCGTCTTTTAAGGGTTGAATTGATGTTAAGATTATACCGTACTAACCAATTCGACTGATAATATCATATACATTATTGATTGATTTTTTTATAAAATAGGAATATATTGTTGATGCTGAAAATTGGAATACGTCTTAATTGATACATAAATTAAATACAATATCTTACCAAAATCAGAGAAACATAATCTCACTATATTGGGAAATAAGAAAAACTTGTCATAAAAGCAAGAGGAATACATCATGAAAATTAAGAAAAAAAGAAACTTTAATCTATATTTTCTTAAGCTCCTCTTCAAGTTATCAAAGATTCACAACCATAACGATTCCAGCATACTCCATAACATCAAACAATTTTGGATCTAGAGTGATCTTACTTAAAAGAGATAGATTCGGGTACCTAATATGAACGATCAACATGTATATTTAACTAGATTCAGATGGGATCCAACACGGTGATATAACTATTAAAGTTGTATTGTGTAGCAGTAGATCCACGATTGAAAAAGACGATAGCATAGAGAATGCTCAGTAAAATATTAGATGTAAATTATTCAAGGGTGAATTCAAAAACGTACCATGTGGTTTGGACCTCTTTCAAAAGGCGTCTCGTGATATTTCGGGTCTCAAAAGGGGGTTTAAGATTTCACACCTTTAGTAAAATAGGGTTTTTTTTACTAACACCGTTAAATTGCTGACATGGCAAAGGGTTAAAATGGGAAATCAACACTTTTTTCATCTCTCACCTATTATCAAGCCCTCTAGCATCCCTATTAACCTTCTGCAACCAAAATTTAATTTTTTCAACCATTATTCATCACATATATATTCATCAATTTTTTTCAAATTAATCACCATCTTCCTTGGCTAAACCCTAAAATTTACTAATCAACCCCAAAATCTTCTCACCCGGACAAATCATGAAATTTATTAATCACGGCCTTGTTTAATATCTACAACAATCAATTCCCCTACCAAAAAGGGATTATCTCCAGCTTCACATAATCAAAACCTTCTAAATTAACGCACAATATAAAGGGAAAGTTAATCAGATTCACCTTCACCTCTGTCATCATCGCCGGAATCGTGGTGTTTGACCTTAGCAGGACCTAGACCACGCGCTACTTGTGCCATCGTATTTGGCGCGTCAATTACAGTCTGATTGCATTTTCCATCTGACAAACTCTAATAGAACCGATGAGTTTCTCAGGCAACTCTTCCTCCCGCTTGAGCCTCCACCGATGAGTTTCTCAGGCAACTCTTCCTCCGCTCGTCACGTATCCCAATGCAAGGTTCAAAATTGCGGTGATGGTTTTCGAGCTTCCGATATCAACATCAATCTCGAGATAGCAAACAAGCGCTATGGCTTCCTACTGATTTCTTCACGATCCATGGGCCTCAGCTTGCAATCCCGTAATAGTAGAAGCTTCATCTTCTTCGTTGGAACAACAACCCTTGATCATGCTCATTGATTGGTTTAAGGTTTTAGAGGAAGAGGGAGAAGAAGAAAATGTAGTTTTCTAAGTTGGATTAGATTGATTCGTAGAGCAAATATTGGATTGATCATAAAGTTGGATTTTAGGATTTTTTTACAGAGCAAAGAGAAGGAAGAGAAGAGAAGTGTTGATTTCCCATTTTAGCCCTCTGCCACGTCAGCAATTTAACGGTGTCAGTCAAAAAAAACCTATTTTGCTAATTGTATGAAATCTCAAACCCCTTTTGAGACCCTGAAATACCACTAGATCCTTTTTGAAAACGGTCCAAATCATATGATACTTTTTTGAAATTTACTCATTATTCAATACAAAAAAAAACTAAAAATATGAAAGTATAAAAGATCAAACACACATAAAGAGTTTGAAAGAAACTCTTCTTCCTTCTCAAAACAAAAACTGATTTAGGCCCCGTTGGAAACTCCACTTTCAGTAGAATTCAGTTGATTCTAATTCCTTTTTGTTGAATTCCTTATTTGGAACACATGAAGTGAAAAGAAATTAAAAGATTTAAAATCTAAAATTAGTATATTACAAATCATCTGAAATCTGCAAGATTTCTCAAGAATTCATTTAGACTAGGTTGCTATTTACGATAATAACCTTCTTTTATTCTTTTATCTAAACAAACCCTTTCCTGATTTCAGTACATTCATTTCTCAAAATCGGTGGCTAGCATTTTTGTTATCGAACATACATTACTGATTTAGTTTGTTGATTAAAATTTAGCGACATACACTAATAACTGCTTAATAAAATTAATTATTAGTCTGAAAGAAAGGGATGTGGGTCTAATCATATCCATGAATTTCGCACATTATTGGGCTTTTATGTGGAGGTATATATATATATCATAAAAAATGTCAATACAATTCCGTAAATGATTTGGGTAAGCAAGAATTTTTTATAAAGCAACAACTAATAAATAAAAACTATCCCTCTTTTAAGCCCGTTAGGCAAAGTATCATATCCATGCACTGAAGCCTATTTTGTTTCAATTTTTTAACCTTTATTAAATTGACCTTTTTTCCTATAGAGTTGGAATTTTTTTCCTTTTTCTTTATGAAAAAATTAGCTTTCTTATTTGGGGAAATTTTTTTATCTTTCTAGCTCTGCACTTATCTTGGGTGTTGGGTTTTTAAGTATTCATTTGCCTTTGCACAATAATTAGTCTCATAATTCATAAAAAGGACATAGACCTAACTCAAAACTTTCCAATTAACATACATGTATATTTTAAAACTAGATTGCAAATAAACAAAGAAAGAAGGACCTAAAGAATGGACAAAAACAGTTTTATTTAGAATTCTTTTTTACATTTTCTTGTACATTTTGTAGAAAACATAACCCTCTCGTATATTTTTTTTGGAAAAGCATTGTAATTTATAAGTGGTTGAGAAAATTTTCCAACGAGGACAATTGGTTTTTTTAATTAGATTAGACCAAATGCTAATTAATAAACTTATTAATTATGGCAAGCGTTGGGTCGAATAAAATAAAACAGTACTACATTCAAATTTTATACTAGAAAAGTAGAAAAATATGTAGCTATCATTAATCATTAATTTTTAATTTACCAGCAAACATCAGTTACAATTTACTAAATTAACTAAATTGAATATCCATTAAGTTACAAGTTATTTAATGGCTTATATTTCAAGTTTTATGTTTGAAACTTGTTTCTGGTGTTATTAATTTTACTTGAAAAATATTCATTATTATTAAAGTTTGGTATTTTTACCAACTCAATTCGTTGATGAAAATGAACGCAAAAATCATTATAAAAATTTGAACATTTGATATTATTATATACTACTTGTTTTTTTACCTATCTTCAAATCCTTTTTTAAATAAAATCATCTCTTATAAAAAATACACTTTATAAATTTGGACTGACTAACTTTCTATGATTATTAAATTGATTTTTATTAAGTAAAAAGCATGTGATATTTGATAATCAACTATATAAGTAATTTATATTGCCAACTGCTCCCCGTTTATCTTTTATTGGTGTTTTTAGATTTCTCTAATCAAATCAGTAAAAAAGTATTATATTATTAATATGATACACGAAATTAGTTAAAAAAATATATATATACAATTACTTTTCAAGTACTTGCAGTTTACCGGGTACCCGTCCCGGCTTGACTCGGGCTAGCTCCAAATGGGCACTTTTATTAAGTTTGAACATGAACGTGCTAAAACCCTACATCATATGAATCGATCTTGATATTTATATAGATACTGAAGTCCAACCTACGCTCAACTCAATTTAATAATCTTATTAATTACATCCTTGTTTGATTCTTTATTAGTCCATTGATTTTTGCTACAAACCATGCAATAAAACATTTATTACACCATTAAAAAATACTAATTTATCATTCATATCTTACACTAAAAATACTCTCTCCATTTTTTTATTAGTCTATTCAACATTTCGTTAGTTTTCTTTGTTAGTTATTTTAGATTTTTCAATGAATTTTCATCATTGATTTCTAATTTCTTCATTGTATTGATTATGAGAGAGTGATGTGTCGATGAAATGTTAGTTGAAAATTGAAGAAAAAAGAGAATTTAAGTGTAAAAGATAAACTGGTCATAAAACGATGTACTACTTGATTTTCATGATTGTGTTATATAAACTAACAAAAATGTGGAATGAGTAAGTTATCACTATCTAATATCTCAACAATTAATATAAAGATAAATTAGGAAAAAACATTAAAAAATGTATTGATAATATAACACAAAAAGAATAAAACAAAAGGGTAACTATATCAGATAAAATATATAAATTATAATACATTATGAGCATGTCAAGTGTAATTAGTTTTATAAGCTCGGTCTAAGCACGTAGTTCTTAAACGCGAGCTATACTGGATTTAAAAGTTTGATAAGTCTCGGACTCTTGAATCTGCTTAGCACGGCCGATATATATGTCGATTAATTAGTATAAAGTGGGCAAGTTGAAAGAGTGAAGAAGGGAGCATTAAAAGCTTTGTCTCAACAACGGTTGTGAAAAAAGAGTAAAGATTAATGTAATACTTCTGGGTGAGGCAATAAAAGGCTCAAATTACATAGATATTTGCAATTTAAGTTAATGCTTGGAATGAAAGGAATTAGTAGTAACTTTGTTAGATGTGATTAGTTTACAAGTTTCTATGTTAAATCTTCATCCTCAATTTTAATATTGCTTATCAATAATGCTTCTTTTCACTGTTAATAATAATTTGCCAATGTTGACACTTACAATATATTGAGCATTTTTCTTTTGGGTTTAAATTTAGGATTAAACTAATTTTATTTTGTCAATTCATGACTTGAATTTTTTATGACTCAAATAAGCTTTGTATTTAAGATTTGCATAATATAGGCCCTTTTCTTTTTAACTCATTTATTATTCAAATCAACATTATATACATATAAATTTATATGTAAATAGTGTACATATGCGCTGAGTAAAATAAAACATATAAAGAATCTTCACGTGTTAGATTTTTAGTATATTATATACAATCGAAATTATTTTAACAAAAAATATGCAATTAAAAATTTTACATTGTGGAATATGTTGACATGATTTAAGTTATTCATAGCATTGTCTCGTCAAATAATAAATAGTTCAAAGTTGTTATAAGACATTTTGTCAAAGCCAAATTTTCAAGAATGTAATCGTAACTAGGATCTTCATTTGATAAAAAAAAAAGTTAATTGAATGTATTAAACGCTGCTAATTATTTAAAGTGTGTTTGATACATAATACTACTTAAAAAAATTTAGTTACGTTAACAACTTTATATAATACGATAATACCTAAGTTGAACCTTATCAATTTCTTTTAATTCAACACAAATTTTTTGTTTTTATCAAACAATTTCACAATGTATTGATTTCATCATCTATAATATTGGAGAGAAACTAATTTTTAAAATACCGTGAAAATAGAGTACTATTTTGTTTCTAAATGTATCATGAACAATAATTGTCAGAAACGTAATATAATTTTATTAAAAAAAATTTTTTGTTTTTTCATCCCTAACATGTTTGCCCAAGAAAAAAGAAACATCTTACGTGATTGTTGAAATTATTTTTCTCATCTATATAACTGAAATTTGCGACGGCCTTTAACAAACAAATCAAACAATGTAAAAATTACCAGCTAAGCCTAGTGGATTGCCACGTCATATTGGACTATTAAGTCAATGGATAAGAAACGTGGCTCATATACGAAACAAAAAAATTTCAAACTCTACAGGCAAACCTAACAGAGAGCGAAAATTAACGACATGATCTACCATACAAAACATATTAATTCAAACAAAATTCTTTTAGAAATCATACTTTTTTAACCAATTTAAATGTCTTGGCATCTTTATAATAATACATTTTTTTGTCTATAATATTTCGCTATGTTCTTTTATTTAAATTTTTTTTAACTAAAATGATAAGGTGATGTATTATAATGGAAAAAAAGTATGGGTTAAAATTTAACCAAGAATGGCAAGTGTTTACCCATTTTAGCTCTATTTACATTACAAGTAACGTTATATTCTTTTCTTCACGAAAAAAAACATTAAATTCTTTTCTTAAAAAAGGAGTATTTCAACTATGCTAACCCAATTAAACCTTATTTGCCCATTTATCAAAATAATTACGGATCTATTTTCTTCAAAATATATACAGTCCAAACCAATAGGCCAAATAAATAAATTAAAGAATGATACCTAGCTTTTGTTTGCTTCAATAATAACAACTTGATAATTAACATAATATGTAATTTCTTAAAAAAGTCTAATATTTTTATGAATTATTTTATTTTAAATTAAATATATTAACTTACTATACGAAAATATTAATTTATCCCCGTATATAATTCAAATGTTATTTTATTATCTAACAAATTGTTGTATATTATTTTAAAAGAAATAACATATTGAAACGTATATTTGGTGTACTATTGTAGACTTATTCGTAAGCCGGGTTGGGATGGATTCGAACCGAGATTAGAGGATTTTTATTGTTAAATGTTCATCCCAAACCCATCCCAACCCACCTAAAATATTTTCAGACTCGAGCTTGGCAGAGCTAGGCTTAGGTTGAGTTGAGCTGGGTTCGCGTTTCCTCAACAAAATGTGCATATACATTTTGTAGTAAAATACACTAAATAGTGCGCGCATACATACATACATACATAACAAAACATATTTTTAATTAATAATATTTTCATTTTCAAACTCAGTAACTAAAAATATACTTTATATAAATAAAAAACACATTTATCATGTAAAAAGTGCGAGTCGGCCGCTCACTAGGATTTAAGACTAATCCCAAGCTCAACTCATATATTTTCGTAGATCATATAAAAAAAATTCAAAAAAATCATTCCCCAACCAAATCAATACATTAAAAACTCGGATGTTTAGGTTTACCTATCGAGTTTCAGTATATTAAAACATTATATAAATTGAAACCCAAAGACAATTTAACTTGTTCAACATGTTCATTTACCTTTCAGTATCATATTGCAAATATCAATTCTTAATTACGACTCTTTTTAACTATTTGAAGAAAAAAATTCTCAGTAACGAGACACAAATATCAATAACAAAGACGAACAATAATTGCATTAATACAGCAAATTTAAAAATTCATTTATAACAAAAGATTAGTTTAACAACTAAAAAAAGTGAACCCCACTTGAACAGTCAATACATTACTCATCAGTGTTCATCACTCTTTCTTTCCTTCAAATATTTGTTATAAAACGCCCTTCTCTGCAACTTAAAACTAAACCCATTAAAAATCTCAACCTTTCCATTTCACATTACTTTTCTTCCTCTACAAAACTCTTTCCAAGTTTGTATCTTTCTCTTTTATTTCTCAAAAGAATCAAAATACAAAAACAAAAAAACAAAATTCAAATCCGCCCCTCTCCCTCTTTCTATCCCCCTTTATTGTTCATATGGGTGCTGCACATTTGAGTCAACAAAAGCAAAACTGAGAAAAGGCCATTGCTTTGAGTTGGGTTTTTTGTATTTAGAAATGGGTTTAAGATTATTTGTGCTGCTGTTGCTTGTTTCTTCATGGGTTTGCTCTGTAATAGCTTCAGTGTCTTATGATCACAAAGCTATTACAATAAATGGGCAAAGAAGGATTCTGATTTCTGGGTCTATTCACTATCCAAGAAGCACTCCTGAGGTGTGTTTTATTTGCTAATTGTCCAATGTCGTTCGGTTCACGGGCTGTTGAGCCTTCTTTCAATTTTTGTCATTTTCTTTGCTTTGGTTAATGGTTCTTGTGGTGGGTTTTGTAGATGTGGCCTGATCTTATCCAGAAGGCTAAAGATGGAGGTTTGGATGCTATTCAAACTTATGTTTTTTGGAATGGGCATGAGCCTTCTCCTGGCCAAGTAATTTTGACCCCATTTAATTTTCAATTTACTTGTTAATTTTTCCGTATATTACTCACTGAAATTTTCCCTTTTTTCTTAAAAAAAGTACTATTTTGAAGATAGGTATGATCTGGTCAAGTTCATCAAACTCATTCATCAAGCCGGACTTTATGTTCATTTGAGAATTGGGCCTTATGTTTGTGCTGAGTGGAACTTTGGGTAATAGAGATATTAATTATTTAACCATATACTAATATTATGATACAATTTTTTGTAATCCTAGCTGATTTGCTCTGTTTTTGTTTTAGGGGTTTTCCTGTTTGGTTAAAATATGTTCCGGGCATTGAATTCAGAACTGACAACGGCCCTTTCAAGGTTGGTGTTTGGAAATTTTCCTTTTCATCTTTGCCTCTTTATCAAGTTTGTCAATATATGAATTTAATTTTGTTTTGTTGATGACAATGAAGGCTGCAATGCAAAAGTTCACTGAAAAGATAGTCAGTATGATGAAGTCAGAGAAGTTATTTGAAACTCAAGGAGGCCCAATAATTCTATCTCAAGTAAGAAAAAATAAACCACATATCTCATTACTAACTCTGTTTCTAGAATTTCATCATCTTTTTTTCATTGACTATTTTGGCCATATTTGTGGTACCCAATTAGTCAAATGTGAGGATAACATGTTCACAAGGCCAAAGTATCAATCTTTTTAACGATTCAAGAAAAGGGCTGTAACTGTTTGTTGATTCTAGTTCAAATTGTGCAAGTAATCCAACAATTGAAGAGTAGAAACTAGTAAAAGCATCTACTTAATTTTTTTATTATTGACTATTTTGGCCATGTTTTGTGTACCCAATTAGTTAAATGTGAAGATAACATGTTTACAAGGCCAAAGTATCAATCTTTTTCACCATTCAAGAAAAGGGTTGTAACTATTTCTTGATTCCAGCTCAAAATTTCCAAGTAACCGAGCAACTGAAGAGTGAAAATGAGTAAAAATACAAACTTTACCTTTGTTTTGAACAGATAGAGAATGAATTTGGACCAGTGGAATGGGAAATTGGTGCACCAGGCAAAGCTTATACAAAATGGGCTGCTGAGATGGCAGTGGGACTTCAAACCGGGGTCCCATGGGTTATGTGCAAGCAAGATGATGCTCCTGATCCAGTTGTAAGTTATATCTCTTCTTTTTTTTTTCTTCGTTCAAATTTCAACTCTTTTCTTTCACTTTCACTGTGTCTTATTCTTATTCCATATGCTTCGGTAATATGTTTGATTCAAGTGGGAGCTCCTTAGCCTCCTTTGTTGGTGGGGTATGCAATAGTTTGCTGTCTATTTGGTTGGCCCTTAAATTAATGATTTACTTAGCTTTATTTCTGTGCCTCTTTTTGTCATTTTCAATTTTTTTTCACTATTTTGATGAACAAGTTTTCATTGATTGATGTTTTATGTGCAGATTAATTCTTGCAATGGATTCTATTGCGAAAACTTCAAACCGAACGCGAATTACAAACCCAAGATGTGGACCGAAAATTGGACTGGCTGGTAAGTCAAAAACCAATAACAAGTACACAATAGGCTAAAATCCCATTCCCCCTTTTTAACCTTCTTGCAAATTTGGTATTTGTAATTTCATAAAGTAAAAAAAGGATAGTTTTTTTGAAACAAAAATTGTTCCTTTTGTTCATTAGGTACACAGAATTTGGTGGTTCAGTCCCTTATAGGCCAGTAGAAGACTTGGCATTTTCAGTTGCTAGGTTCATACAAAACGGCGGTTCATTCATGAACTATTACATGGTAATTGTACTTTTTTAAAGCTAATAAATTCCCATATTGCCATCATTCATTAAAAGAAGAGAAACCATACTGCTATTTGTCCTGCAGTATCATGGAGGAACTAATTTTGGCAGAACTGCTTCTGGTCTCTTTATTGCTACTAGCTATGATTACGATGCCCCTATCGATGAATACGGTACGCATCCATCACTACATTGTACTTCTCATCATTACTTGTTTCCATTAATGCCCCTACCAACTGAGTTACAACTTATCTATGTTAGGCCTAACAAGGGATCCTAAATGGGGACACTTGAGAGATTTGCATAAAGCCATTAAGCTATGTGAAGCTTCTTTAGTTTCGGTTGATCCTATCGTGAAATCTCTTGGCAGCAATCAAGAGGTGAGTTGAATTTCAGTAATTTGGGTAGTTATTCGTACCTTTCGAATTTTAGCTGTCGAATTTACGGTTTTTTCGTTTTTGTTAGGCTCATGTGTTCCAAGCAAAGTCATCATGTGCGGCGTTCTTGGCGAACTACGATACGAAATATTCGGTTAAAGTAAGCTTTGGAAATGGCCAATATGACCTTCCGCCTTGGTCTATTAGCATACTTCCTGATTGCAAAACCGCAGTTTTTAACACTGCAAGGGTAAGAACTAAGTAGCAGTCTATGAGTTACTTGTAGCATTTAAGACTTCGATTTTAACGAAAATTTTTTTGTGCAGCTTGGTGCACAAAGCACCAATATGAAGATGACACCTGTCGGGACTGCGTTTTCCTGGAATTCGTACATTGAAGAAGCTGCCACTGGTTATACTGACGATACAACGACGCTTAGCGGCTTGTGGGAGCAAATTAGTGTCACAAGAGATGCTTCTGACTATTTGTGGTACATGACAAAGTGAGTATTTCCTTTCAATTCCTTTCATGTCATTTCGGTTTAGCATATTTTTGACGAGTTCTGTTGTTGTTTCAGCGTTAACATAGATCCAAGTGAAGGGTTTTTGAAGAGCGGAGATGGTCCTGTTCTTACAGTTTATTCAGCCGGACATTCTCTACATGTTTTCATCAATGGTCAACTAGCAGGTGCATTAAGGCAAAGGACTGCCTTTTACATTTTTAGAAAGTGTAAAGATACTAACTTTATGACTTACACTCGATTTCAGGCACATCGTATGGATCGCTAGAAAGCCCCAAGTTAACCTTCAGCCAGAATGTGAAGTTAACTGCCGGTGTTAACAAGATATCTTTGTTGAGTGTAGCTGTTGGTCTCCCGGTTAGATCTCTCGCTACCTTATCTTATAATCGAAAAAGTTCTCAACTTTAGTATTCAACTTGTTCTAATCTCTTTCGGGTTCCTATCAGAATGTTGGTGTCCACTTCGAAAAATGGAATACGGGAATTCTCGGCCCTGTTACACTGAAGGGTTTGAATGAAGGAACCAAAGATCTATCAGGATGGAAATGGTCTTACAAGGTTTGTTTTCTATATATATCTCTACTTCGTAAATCGGGGAATTCTAATTTCTAATGTACAACTTGTGTAAACAAACAGATTGGTCTACAAGGAGAATCATTAAGCCTCCACACAGTAACCGGAAGTTCATCAGTTGAATGGGTAGAAGGATCACTCCTAGCTAAAAAACAACCATTGACTTGGTACAAGGTAAAGACTTCACTTCCATCCATTTTCCGATTTTTCGTTAATCTTTTACAGTTTGACTAAATTGTCAAAAAAAATTTCAGACAACATTTGACGCACCAGAAGGAAACGAGCCGTTAGCATTGGACATGAGTAGCATGGGAAAAGGTCAAATATGGGTCAACGGTCAAAGCATAGGGCGGCATTGGCCTGCCTACAAAGCTCGCGGCAGCTGTGGCGAATGCAACTATGCTGGAACTTATGACGATAAAAAATGCAGAACAAACTGTGGAGAACCCTCTCAAAGATGGTAAGAACATAGTTAAGTAATAAAGCACAGAACTTTAACATTATTTTCAAGTTTTTTCGGTATTTTATCATCAAAAAATATGAATGGCAGGTACCATGTACCGCGATCATGGGTAAAACCAAGTGGAAATCTACTAGTTGTGTTCGAAGAATGGGGTGGCGAACCAAATGGGATTAGTTTGGTGAAAAGAAGTACATCAAGTGTTTGTGCAGATGTTTTCGAAGGCCAGCCAATGCTGAAGAATTGGCAAATGGTAGGATTGCGAAAATTCGACCATCTTCAAGCCAAAGCCCATTTGTGGTGTCCTTCTGGCCAAAAAATCTCGAAAATCAAGTTCGCGAGCTTCGGTATGCCTCAAGGCACTTGTGGGAGTTTTAAGGAAGGAAGTTGCCATGCTCATAAGTCCTACAATGCCTTCGAAAAGGTAACCCTTGGCTTAAAAAAATGAACTTTTTACATCGATTTGCTCGAATTTTAAATTTTGAAATGTCGGAAAACGCAGAATTGTGTGGGGAAGCAATCTTGTTCAGTAAGTGTGGCAGCTGAAGTATTTGGAGGAGACCCATGTCCTGCTGATGCCTCTAAAAAGCTTTCTGTGGAGGCCATATGTTCTTGATTTTATACTATCTAACCCTAATAATTTGAAATCCCATTTCTATACTCAATTAATTACATGATTCATGAAAATTACAAGATTCCATCACAGAAAGGTACCAAATTTATGCAATTAACACAATTTGGGGCTAAGCCTAATGCATTTTGTGAAGTGGGTTTGGTACTTTCATTGTGTAAATACACCTACCTCTATACTATTTACGGCGCGTTTTAGATTGTTTTTCGTGGTTTCAGAAACAGCTTTCTGGAAAGTATATGCTCATATACTTTTTGGGAAAGCACGTGGAAAGCAGGTGGAAAGCAACATCGATCTCGCCTTTTAGGCTTGTGTTAGGCCTTGATTAAGTAGCATTCATATTTGATACATGTAAGCTCTATTTTTGCCTTTAGCTTGTTGGGATTTCAATTATTTGTATCCTTTGTAAAATTACTATTTGCTGAGAATGATAATACAATTTTATAGTGTTTAGCTTGTGGTATTGAAACCAAGTATGATTTGACAGTTAGTTTTAACCATGTTCGTGTTCGAGTTTAAATACTACCATTAGACAACTAATTGATGCTAAAAATTCATGGAATTTTTACGCTAATTGGATTAGTCGATGTCTAACATGATGTTAAGAAGCCAATTGTATTTAAAAAAAAACATGCATTGTTGACATAACTTCAGATCGTTTTTACTTTTAATAATTTCTTTTGACGCATATGATTGTATTTTAAATTTATCACAAAGGACATATGACAACCAACATAGTTGTGAAATTTGATCGCTTATCTCCAAAACAATGTTATTGACATTCTTGAGCATCTTTTTGTGATAGATTATTTCGTATAATTTATGTTCTAGACACTCACTCCGATCTATTGGAATATTTGATTATTTCTTTACCGATTTTCCATTCAAATTTTAGTTTTAAATTAATTTTTAATTGCAATGACAAAATTATTCACATTTTGAAAAAAAATTATTACAACTATGCAAGGAAATACTTACTCTACAATATTTCATACAATAAATATAAAATGTATTAAAATCTCAGACAGTCAACTAATGATTGAGATCGTGTTAAAGGTTGTTGATTAAAAATGTTAATTATCCCAATTTGAAGAGACTCATTTCATTATCAAATTTTTAATTCACCTCCCTCTCTTAAAATAATAAATAATCAATGAAGCTAAAATAATTATTTAATACTCTCTAAATAAATTAAACAAAAATACAAAGTGGAGACCGTCATGCATTCATTATCATCATATTGTCACATCGTTTCATGCGTGGTTTTATTTTAATTCCAATTATGTAATTGATGTATTTTATTAAGCTCTAATCACTGAATATTATTTGTCCAAATGTTAATAGTTTGATAATGTATATTTTCACAAAAATTCACTGAAAAAACTAAAGAATAATCCAAATATATATATTTTCTAACTGAACCAATGTTAATTTCAAACCTCCAATCATAATGATGACATACGTGCAACAAAAATTCAAGTTATTATGTTTTTTCAGCATCAAACAATAACTACAAATAG
>CATIWQ010296535.1:0-17173 GCA_949673415.1 Euphorbia schlechtendalii
TAGCTAAAGCCGAGAGAAGAAATATAAATTAGAGAGCTGACTAAAAACATGGGTAAATTATGCATTAGTAGTACCTTGACATTGAATCCAAGACTATTAATGTCTAGCATGTGGGTAGAGTCAAACTGAAGAAAAATAAAAGTCAACCATCACCTAATCTCTCGGGTTGATAATATTCATGAACACATTATCAAAATGAGCCTTACATCTTCACCATGATCCCTATTCATATGACCCTGATAAGGATAAAAGCCGATCAAAGTTTGGAGAGAGAAAGTTTACAACACAAATAAATAGCATATATATGCTGAGTGAGTGCAATAAGAGATATAAGAAAACATACGGCAATCGGCTTAGAGAACTAAGCTATAGGATCAACTTTAGCAGTTTTGTACTCGTCCGTGCTTAATTCTGCAGCATTATAAAAACACAAAAATCAAATAGATGATATCCACTATAAATTATAAAAGGATGAAGAGTAGTATACAAACCTTCTGATACAAGAAAAGCAGTTGCAACTCCGGAAATGAATCACACAACTTTTGGTTGAATGCACAAGAATTAGAAGTCACCAAAGTCAACCTTCATATTGCGACATTTGTAGGGAGGGTGAGGACTTTAAATTCTAGCGATTTCAGCACATTGATAGTTCAACACCATTAATTAGCATAAAAATAGTTTAACTTTGAATTAGCATAACAAAACAGTCCAAATCAACAAAATAAAAAATAATATCAGTTGCAATCAAAGCATACGGGTGCTATGATAGTCGTAATATGAATTTTTCAAAAAACATATAATTTATTGGACCGAATTGGCAAAAAACATGTACATTGAAGTTCAATCTTTGAACAACTTAGCCATTTAAAGCTAGAGGCTTACCATTCCATGATTGAACCATCTCTTACAATTTTTGTCAATAAAAGTCTAGGTTGAGCCTTCTAAATCCTAATAATGCATAATGCAGCATACATTAACAATAAATAACTAGACTCAGAAAATGGACACTAGCAAGACATTAATACATAAAAATGGAAATTAGATTAGTAAAAATATGTCCAAAGATAAACAAAATAGACAGTAACAAGAAGTCCATTCGTTCATTAGCTGTGTGTATCCTGTTACACAAATGTCAACTACACCATGGCCATTTCTCATGCCTTATTAGGTATTAACATACTGATTCTATAGGGAACTAAAAGTTGTAAATTCGATTTTTAGTAGTTCCTAACACAAGCAGAAGGTAGGCTATTACAATTAATTCTAGTTAATTTCTTTATAGAAAGCACATGAAAATTTCTGACTTGGATGAATCCAAAAACTAAGTTTATTGTGCCTATGAACAACATACTATATACATTGCTATCAGTCAGATAATGAAAGTCGGTCAACATAAAACTGAAAGCTTAAGTTTATCTCAAATTTTCCATTCCTTTGAACCATAAGACACTAAGTTCAAACTTGGATGAATAAAAAATTACGAACAAAATTTAATCTGCACGCATATCTTCAAATTTGAACATATGAATTGCACCTATCAACTCCAACCTATCACTAAACATCATAAGCTACTATGTTTTTTCTAACATAACTCAACAAAAACATAAAAAAATTGAAACAAAAAGCATATAGACGCAAGTCTAAAAACAAAAAGCTTCAGACATTTTCAATATCAAATGCTAAGGCACAACAAACATAGATCATTTTATAATCACTAACCAAAACTAACTTTCAAATCCAAAAAATTAGTAAATTCTTCAGCAATTACTCCACCAAACCAACAAATTAGCTACAAAAATCATATAGATTCAACTTTACCTAGTATTGACAAGGTTTGACTTTACCTAGTATCATAATGTGTCTTCGAGTATTTATACTTAGTGTTATTGACTTAACCACTAACATATGCAAATGCTCAAACAGATCTTGATATACATCTATGACGTCTTTCTCTCCCTAGAAATCAATTCATGACAAAAAGACAAAAGAATAGAATATTACCAGGGATAAAAAGGTGGATAAGAGGTGGAAATGAAGGGTTACTGGAGTAAGAAACTGACCATGGAGCGAAACATCCTTTCCATTTGTATTTGTTGTGTATTCCTATTCTATTATGCCATTTTCCAAATCATAAAAGATAAATATTAATCAAATGTCAATTCAAAGGATATCAATATAGAGAATACTCATTCTAATTAGATGACCCTTCATTACCCAAAGAAGTAAATGAAAACATATAATTTATTTATTAAGACTAATAGTTAGGTGGCACTTGGTAAAACTAAAATCAAATAATGAACATTTGAAGTTTCAATCCAGCTTACATGTTCATGATTAATTAATATGAAATGATTTTAGAATAACATCTCAAACTCCCTTCCAATTGAATTGTGTAATCTACATGACAAAAAGTGTTAACAAAAATGTAGGTTCATGGTAAAATAATAAAGCTGTAATGATAATGGTGGCTACGATAATGGCTATAATGATGTTAATATAGGTAATATAAGTTGAACATATATTAATCAGGGACCTTGTAGTGATGCTACTAGAAGTAGAAGTAGTAATTTGCTCAAGCTGTAAAATGCTTTAGCAAAGATTACTATTCATTCATATCAAGAGAAGAAATTACACTCCATACAATCAATTCCAGAAATCTCCAATAAAATTGACAACATAAATTATAAAGCTCCTCTCTATTTTGTTTAAAATCAGATTTTAGGAACTTAATTGGAATTAAAATCACTATTTCCACATTAATAAAGACAATGCCACACAATTAGAGGAATACCCAATCTAATCAGACCAAAATTCCTAATTTAGGCACAAACAAATTAAAAAAGCTTAACGATGCACAAAATTCACCGTAAAACAAAAACAAGGTGATTTGAGTCTTAGATGATCTTGTATGAAAATCTAGCAAACAATCAAGTCAGGTCAGAATTATTTTCACCTTGATCACTATGAATTTCAAATCACTACTACTGGAGAAATTGGTCTTCTTCCTCCCCTTTTCAATCTTCCTCTTTGCAAGATTTGACTCTAAGTTGTAATAACCAACAACAGAACCCGATAGTTTCCATCTAATGCCTACAACTTCATTTGCTAACCCTAGCCATAGTTTGGTGATCTTCTATTGGCTGATAAGTCATCTCCTTCTTCAATAGTTTACGATCCTCTTTTATACCTCAATCTTCCTCCATAGCCTCCTTTGATTAGGGATTTGTTTCACTCCCTCCTGTCGAATAGATTCTCGTAGCTAAGATTGAGAGGGAGCTCTTTGTTTCGTGACAATGGAGTAGAGGATCAAATGGAGAGAAATGGAGGGGGGATTTATTAGGATAGCAATGGGGGAGATGGCGGTATGAGAGACTTTTGGATTGATTTGAGGATATCGGATTGGTTATCTTCTTCAAAGAATAGCATGAACACGAACAGAGGGAGAGGATGAGAGATTATTTGAGCTTTATATATTTTTTTCACTGACTTTTTTATATTTAAATTTTTTATTATTTTTTCCGTCAATTAACGAGCGGGAGATTTCCTGCTCGTCAACTTTTCACTATTCACAATGTTTTTCACAATGGTTAGACTGAGAGTGTTTCGATGAAAGTGTATTTGATCTACAAACATATCTATTGCAACACTTTTGTAACACTTTTAATAATGTGTTTCGAAAAATCATTTTTTTCTTCAAAACTCGCAACACTTCAATGCAACACCAACCATTTTGTTTGCGACGGGCCATCTATGGTGTAGTGTAAGAAGATAACTTAACTATTAGAGGAACAAGAAGGAAAAAATGGTAAATTCAAAGCATCACGTGAGTCAATTCCTCTATAAGCTACAGTTAATGTCTTCATGCCAAAAAGACATTAAACCTGGGAAAATGATGCAATGATGTTGACATCTAGGAAATAAAACCTTTAGCAGACAATTGTACTATGTGGGGTCCAATTCTTCTATTATCCGATTTCACAATCGACGTTCCCTCACTAACAAATTATGTCATTGAGTCTTAAAGGATAAAGCAACGGTCAAAAATCAAATTGATCCTTAGAGATAACGACATGAATTAGTGAGACAACGGTTTAATTCTCTATTGTATCCCAAGCATAATGGAAAGACCTTCAAACCCATGAATAGAAGATAAGTTCAAGAAGAAGAATGAATTTTTATTTAATCTTAAGAGAAATCAAGATACCGCAAAACCTCTCAAACTTCACTTTCAATGCAAGCAAACACATAATCAAAATTTGTTCTAATTGAGTCTTACTAAAACAAAGTTCAAAACTCAAAATTTCATTCTCAAATCTTGTATTCACTAACTTAATCACTAAGTTAGTGTGAGGGAGCTTGGATACTAGAAGAGGATGATATTCGTAATACTAGAATAGCACAAAGCCTAGATACAACAAGGACGGTACATCTGTATTGGTAAAGCTCGGAAACTGAGATTGTTGGATGGTACTTCAATTGACAATCAACATTGTATTGATATGTTTCTTCACCCAAAGAAGAATCAATAGTGGATTAAAGCTTGGACATATATTCCAATGTTAAGATTAGGTAGGGGTTGAAACAGGATAAAAACTTGTGTTTGCAAATCTCTAACTCTTTACTTATTTACTGTTGCATATAGGTTCGACTCATTCACTAACATTTAAAGTTAAGAGATTGCAACAAACGATAGGATCTGAGAAGAACTAAATCTTTGTTTTTACTCCGTAATGTCTTTAAAGGCACATTTCCATAGACTCTAAATATTGTAAAAACTCAAAAAGAGTCATTCACCCCTTGTGACATGTTTATCACCCCTATGATTTCACAAGTGGTATTAGAGCAGTACTCATTAAAAGTATCAAACACATCTAGACTTAAACATCAATCAAACATGGGTGATAACTACATTAAATACCTTCTTGGAAATTAGTCCACACATATACTCCTAGAGGGACTCTTTGTGTCTCAACCTCCTCTAATCTTTGGATAAAATTATACATTCTAAATGAACATGATGAAAAAATTTATACAATTGCAAGACATATATACTTGGCTAGCAATTGCTAATGGACCATATGCGCCCACTGTGACAGTGGATGAAGTAACCACCCCTAAACATGAAAGTGCTTATAATGACTTTGATATGAAGAAACTACAAAGTAATGTTGCTTGTATTAACTTTCTTCATTGTGCTTTAGATAATGTAAAATATAATAAGATTTCAAGTTGTGAATGCGCCATTATGAATTGTGTGAGATGGAGGAAAATGAGTCATTTTCCATCATGAATGCCATATTCACAAATATTGTTTTATCAACTCAAAAGGTTGGGAAAATTATTCTCAGAGGAAGAGCAAGTAAAGATGATTCTTAGAAGCCTCACCAAGGATTGGCTAGTTAAGAAGATAGCTAATTCAATTCACCACCTATAAGTATGATGAGCTGATTGGATCACTTATTACTCATGAGATCTTAAAGCATAAATTTCAAAATAAAGATAAAGCCAAAGTTGAAGGCAAAAAGGCCATTGTTCTCAAGGCTGAACTCGGAGATGAAAAACTATTTGATGATGATGAACAAATGACTATGTTGGCTAGAAAGTTCAAAAGATTCATGAAGAAGAGTGGAAAATTTCCTCATAGGTTCTAGAAAAAAGGAAGTTTTCCCCAAAAGCAAGAACATAGAAAGAAATAATTTTCAAATGGGAAGTTTTGATCCTCTAAGGACATATCCAAGAGTGGGCATTCAAAGAATCTCACTTTCTTTGAATGTCATAAAGAGGAACATATCAAATCCAACTACCCTAAACTAAATAAGGAAAAAGGAAGAAAAGATATGGTTGCAACTTGGAGTGATAGTTAGGTAGAAGCATCTCATGATTCATCCATTAGAGATGAAGAGACTGCTCAAATTTACTTCATAGCTATAGATGATATGTCACCTACCATCTAATCAAATGTTGAAACAAAAAGGATGTCTTCTTCTATGAAACCATCTTAGATCCACTTATGCCAAAATGCTGAGGTTAATTCCAACTTCAAATTGCCTAATGAAATTATGCATGTTTTAATGGACATCTACAAGATGGTAAAATGAATAAAAAACAAGTAAAGATAATAGAGGAATATCTTGAGGAGTATGCTATAAAAGACCGAGCAATTATTAAGATTGTAAATGCCTTGCACAAAAGATAGATTAAGCATGAAACTGACATAGAAAATGTAAGAAAGAAATTATACAAGTTGGAGTAAATGTTGTTGAACTTAGTGGAAGAGCAATGACCATTGAAGATCATCACTTTGGAAAAATTACTCTACTAGATGCAAACATGCCTCAGAAGTAGAATCATGTTGTACAAATAATCATCCCTAGAGGCAAACTCAAAATAGATCACAACCCTAGAGGGAGGTCCATAGTCAAAATTTGAAGCAACCTCAAATATATGATTACACAAATGATGCCAACACATCCCAAAGAAGAGATAATCTTCTTCAATTCAATCAACCTTAAAAGAAGAAAAATCCCTTAGAAGTAAAAGGTCCAAGAGCCATTTAACATATGCTTGCCTCAAGGACAATAAAGACACACCAAGATTATCATTCACTGTAACTTTGTGGATTGAAAAGTCACAAACCAATTGTATGTAGGCATAGGAATGGATATTTTGATGAATATACTTGGCCAAGTTTAGCTTTTTGTGCGCTCGAACCTAAGGGAAACTAGGTTGGAAGGTTCTGACCATTTCCTTTTATAGGTAAGCCTTAGGTCTACAAAAGGTCAAAACCTATGTTAAATTGATAGTGGATGCTCAAGGCAACATAGCACAAAATGAAGATTCATTCATTTCACTTAAATATAAAAGGTGTGCAAATGTGAGCTTTGGAGATAACAAGAAAGGAAAGATAATTAGAAAAGGTGTTATTGAATCTAAAATCAAGGTCAATGAAATCTCCTTGGTTGATATGCTAAAGTTCAATCTCCTGAGCATTTCACACTTGTCTGATCAAGGAAGGAAAGTAACCTTTGACTCCAAAGGCTATTCAATCATTAACTATACATCCAATCAAATCATTCTTTTTATATATATGATATATATTAATGATAAAGCTAAAAAGGATATATGTATAGTTTCTAAAGAAGAAGAATCTTGGTTATGGAACATAATATTGGGACATGTCAATATGAATTTTCTATCTAGATTAGCTAAACAAAAACTTGTTGAGGGTTTGCTAGATGTAAACTTTGAAAAGGATCACCTCTGTAATGCATGTAAATTTGGAAAACAATTTAGGAAAAGCTTAAATCTAAAACCGATTTCTCATCAAAAAGAGTACTTGAAATAGTACATGTTGATTTGTTTGTACCTAGAGCATGGGAGGACACAAATATACCATGGTAATAGTGGATAATTATTCTAGGTTTACATTGGTTGTCTTGCTAAGTAGTAAAGATGAAGCCTATGAGGGTTTCACTAAACTGTGCAATAGAATTGAAGTTGAACAAAATGTTTTACTATCTAGAATAAGGAGTGATCATGGCAGAGAATTTGAAAATAAGCTATTTGCTGAATTCTGTGATGCTAGAGGCATTGAGCACAACTTTTCTACTCATACATCTAAAAAATAGGGTTTTGAAAGGGAAAACAGAATCATAGTTGGAATGGCTTGATCGATACTAAGTGATAATAATTTACCAAAATATTTCTTGGCAGAAGCCATTAACATATCATGTTATATTTTGAATAGAGCTCGCATAAGAGCTGTTTTAGATAAAAATTCTTATAACTTTGGAAAGGAAGAAAACCAAAAATTGGTTATTTTAAAGCCTTTTAGTGTAAATGTTTTATGTTAAAAACTAAAGAAAAACTTTGTAAATTTGATCCTAAATTTGATGAGGTAACCTTTCTAGGCTACTCAACACATAACAAAGCCTATAGAGTCCTTGTTAAGAGAACTGCAAATCTAGAAGAGTGTGTACATGCAGATTTCCATGAAAATAACAATACAAGTGAAAAGAATAGCTTAGAGGATAAAGGAGAAAAAATCTCACAAAGTTCATCCTTTGAACAAGAACATCGAGACTCTTCAACCAAAGACAAGCCTCTGGGAATGCTACCCCAAACTTGCAAGAGGACCAATTACCTTCCTCAACTTGCCAAGAATGTACCTGCTTGCCCCCTAAATGGCACGAGTCAACTTCTGATTGAAGAGAAAAAAACTAAAAAATCATCTTGAAAAATCAAATAAACAATAATTTAAAATGTGACGTTGGGGGGCTAGGTGGTTTTCTTATATGTCGAATTAATGGAGTATTTAATCATTTTGCAAGTTGGGGATGCCATCTGGCTTTTGGAACCAAGTTGAAGGGGTATTAAGGCTTTTTAATTTATTTATTGGATGTAATGTATTTAATCAATTTAATAGGTAGAAAATTAATTATTAAAAATTTTATCTTTTTCCAATTGGAAAATGCATCACAAATGCATATCTAACCCCATATAACATTATGAAATATATCGAGTAAAAGTAAATTTTAAGGCCGAATTGGTATAAAGTTCTAAAATTTGGTAACTAAGAATTGCAACCCTACAATATCTTTGAACACCTGAATTTAATATATCATAATATACCAACTTTTGTTTTTAATTTGCTTGTAAAAATGGCACTATCAAATAACACTAATCGACGCTTGCAAATTGACTATATCAGAAATGAAGTGCAATGAGTACGTTAAATTTTCAAAAAAAGAACCATCAAACTTTAACTTGTTAGCTACGCATGAAGCAAGAAAATAACGTCTAGTGTTCCAGTTTTAAATTCTTTAAACTAAAATAGTTTTTATTACAGAAAAAATAATATCGAAAAAAGTAAAACAAAAAATTTAAAATAGTTGTTTACAATATATATTTTAAATGGAGACAAAGAATTCATTCAAACGTATTATTAGCTTTAGAGAATAAATGCATTTCATCCTTATACAAATTGACCTCGGGTGATGCACGACCAGTAATTGTAACTAATATTGCGTGAACAAAATGGGTGTGCTTGCAAGATCACATTGATGCCTAAGTTAGTTCTCAAGACAGTGGTGAATAAGAATGTAGGTAATGAGTGTGTTAGAATGCTTACCAAATTACACAGTAGTTCTGCTTTATAAATGGGTCAAGGTGATTGTTGTAATTAAAGCAACGGTTACATATGGGCTCTTAATGAGATCTTCTTTAATGACCTGCAATGGCTATTTTGTTGTCTTCAATGACTGCCACATGGCTCTCTCTGTGGGTGCCATGTGTTTTACACCTTAATGGGCTGCATATGGATGGGCCATATGGGCCTGTGGGCTAATAATGTATATTCTATTATCAGATGTCCCTCCATCGATCAGTTTTGACAGCTTTTAAGGCTCGGTTCAAAATCCCTCATCTAAAATAGATAAACTCCTTTTTCGAAGGAGTAACTTGATGAAAACTTTAATACGGGGTTGCCTCGGCCGATTTTCAGATGCCGATATGTCTAGGACCGGTTTTATTGTTTGTAGACCGATCTATTGGCTGGTTAGGTAGCATGTTGATCGATCGGTTGATGGAGTTGTTCCATTATTGCCTTTGTTTACAAAGAGATGTCCCTACCTCGGTGACTGTAGAATTCCTTCAGGATTCACTCTAGTGTTGAGTGTTGACTTTTACAACGCGCTTGGCCTGCACTTGTGACTGTTGAGTTTTAGCTTGTTGAACAAGCTGCCTTTTATGTTCCCCATGGTTAATTAATGCATCATGATTACCCTTTTTGAAATTCAATTTTCCCTCTTAAGTGGTCCTAAGTTTTTCATTTTAACATTTTACTCTCTCTCTCTCTCTTTGCTTAGAAACTTTCGGCCAAAAAATTTCTCAAGCTTTTCCTTGTTTCTTTGTTTTTCTGGTAAGATTTCATTTTTTTGTTTCATTAAAACATGAATCTATATGTAGTTTCTTCATTTTCTGAAAGTGTGAGTAATAAAGAAGCTACTAATAGCTTCGTCTAGTTTGTTCATCCGATCTCTGCCATTCCCTTGAGAGCTTTCCGAGATGGTGCCGACGTAGGCACTTCTACCGTTGCTACCAGTACCCCCTCTTCCTCCTTTTCTCATAATAAATCTAGGGTTTTAATCTCTTATACCCTTGCGAATTTCCCTCCTGTAGATTTAGAACTTTCTTTTTTTGACGCTGGACCTTCCAGTAATAAGCCTAGAGATTCCAAAGTCAACCCTAATATGATGTCTTGATTTACTCATATGTGACGGTGGTGGAGGTTACACATTACATGGAAGTTCTTTATTAGAGGCTTAGCCTACTTGGTTCTATCACAGGTCCGACTGATACCGTTGATAAGCTGCCTGAGAAGACCATGGCAATCTATATCCTACATATTGAGGGAGTTCGATATCAGCCCACCCCAAATCACACCTAATTCTCTGCTTGAACTCTTTCTCCTAGACAAGGTGTGTAAGGATATGAACATTTGGTTAGAATGGATGGTTTTTAATCAATTCTTTCATCTAGTTCATACGAAGGTGGGGAATCTTCTCTATTTTGCACTAGATCGAATGAAGCTCCATCAAATCCTTAATAAAAGGATTCCTTTTTTTACCAAAGATAAAATGGTTTTGGGTCTATCTTAATGAGGGAGAAAAGAAGATCTATAAAGATGTTATGTTTAAGAAGGGATTTCCTTTCCTGATGACCTGGAATTGGATTCATGGGAATTCGTCATCCTGGCAGGAGGATGGTCAGTTGGTGGAACTTCAAGGGAATGTGGTGCACTATCTTAATTTCTTTGAGGTCCCTCAGATCAACTAGACGGATGTTGTGAATGTGTTGAACAACCCAACCCAATTTGAATATACTAAGACTACCCCACAGATTGTGGATTTGCTGCCAATAGGCGATGAGCCAAGTAATTCTCTTTTTAACTTAATCCTTAATTCCTTACTTTCTTTCCTTTTTTTTTATTGGTATATCCAACTTAATACCTCCATACTCTACTAGCAGCGATGAACAAAAAAAGGGAAGAAGAAACCCCGAGGGCTGAAGTGTTGTTGGGTAGTCCCTCAAGGGATATTGAGAATTATCAGGCCGACCCATCTGATGAAGCGATTGAGGTTGTTGTTGGTCCGAAGTAAGCTGAGGGAGTGTTCAAAACTGAAATTCCTCCTTTTGATCAGAACGATGGTGGAGCGGCTACTTCTTAGACTAAGAAAGTTGCCAATGAGACCATTATTGCCTCACTTTCTGATGAAGCAAGGTGAGTGGCCAAGGGTAAAGCCCCAATTTTTTATAATACCGGTGCTGTAAAACCCTTAGCACCTTTAAACATCGAAGGATTAAGCTTCGGTGGCTCTAAATGACCTTTGGATGTCACCAGCAATTCCCCTTCTCCTTCTATCAAGAAGGCGAAGCTCGCATTGTTCTGACCCTGTGATGTTTTCCAGGTAAGTATCTTAGATTGTAGTTGTTACTTTTGTATAGCTTATTTTTCTGCTTTTGTAAATAATTTGTTTATCTTTCACAAGCATGGAAAGCCGAGCTTCGCTCCAACCAGAAGTTAGATTATAACAAGGTTGTCTCCAAATTTGATGAATTGATGCGCCTGCCCTTCATTGAGGAAGAAAAACACCGACAAGGTAGTTGTTCGCCACCGAGCGCACTTGTTGGAGGTATTCCTAACCTTTGTGTTTTTATTTAAGTCTTTTTGTAAATACTGACCCTTCCCTTGCTTTCATTAGTAATGTTTCACCTTGTTTTATTTTCTCTTTTCTACTTTATTTGTAGTGTTTTTCTCATTCTGTCTTTTTTGAAGAGAAGCTTAAGGTTCGAGGTACTAAAATCAAGGCTCTCACCGAGGAGAAGAAAGAGTTGGTTGAGTCTAACAAAAGATTGACCTTGGTGATGCAAAGTTGACTAATGAGCTTGCTTTAGTGCCCGAAGTTGCTCAAAAGGCTGCAGAAGATGGTGCCGTGGTTTTACTTGAGAAGGAGAAGCTAAGTGAGTCTACTCTGGCCGCTATCAATGTTGAAAAAGATTAATTGGCCGAGGCTCTAAAGAAATCAAAGGAGAGGGAATCTAAGGTGGCCCTGGAACTTGTCAAAGCCGGTGTTAAGTTATCAAGCTTAGAATGTGCCAAGTTCGGCCTTCAATCTCATTACCGAACCTTGAAAAACCACTTCCAAAGGAAGGAGACAAGGCTATTGGAGCAATGGAATCGTTATCGAGTTAACTTCTATGTCAATTTCCTTACTAAGGTGAAGGAATTATTCCTCGGTGCTAACCTTGATCCTCTTGCGCTCCATGGTGAGCCTGGCCTTAACGACCTTATGCAACTTTGGCCTGAAGATGGCAGAGATTATTTGGGGGATGAAGATGTTGAAGAAGTTGTTGAGGAAGAGGAAGGGGATGAAGATGAAGAAGAAGAGAAAGCCTCGTCATACCACTCATGGGTAACATCAAAATTATTTATGTTTGAAGAGGTGGTTGATGATGCATTGTCCCTTCCTGCTCCTTAGCTTTTTCTTTAGCTGTTAAGTTTGGTTATTGTAATCAATCTAAGAATATTTTTTGAGAATATAAGATGTGCTTCTTCATTTCGATGTCTTTTACAATTACTCACTCATTTCTTATGGCTTGGTCACTTTATACTTCAATTGTTTATTTTAACCATGCTTGCTTTTCTTTTATTAAATGGGACCCCTTATTAGGTTTCCTCTTTTGAATGTTAATCCATGCCTTTACATGTTTTCCTTTTATTTAGTGGGACTTCTTATTAGGTTCGCTCTTTTGAATGTTAGTCCATGCCTTTACATGCTTTCCTTTTATTAAATGGGACCCTAGGTTCGCTCTTTTGAATGTCGGTCGATCTTTGCATGTCTTAGACATTTTATTGACTATAATATGTAAGCAATAAGTAAGAGAGCGAAAGATGATGGATAAATAGTATTAGTGATAACAAGAATACAATTGTTACATTACAATATTCCCCAACATAGAATTTTCTCAAAGCCCTTTCATTCCAAGTTCGGGGTAAGACCTTGCCTTCCAAATCTTGAATTTTGGAAGTGTTTATGCTGAACTTTTGGGTAACCTTGTAAGGTCCTTCCCAATTAATCACAAACTTTCCTTAACTGTCCCTCATTCTAAAGGCTTGTGTAATTCTAAGTACAAGTTCTCCCACTTGGAAAGTCTGGGGTTTGACACTTTTATTAAAGTTTGACACTATTCTTTGTTTATAGGCTACCATCCTTTGAAATGCATGGTATCAACAACCCTTCAATTGATTCTGGTTTTTCCTTAGCTTGGCTTCATTATCTGCCTAGCCGACGCTTGCTAGGAGTCCCAATGTCGACAGGGAGGACAACTTCTTTTCCATATGTTAATGCCAATGGTGTTTCTCCTGTTTCCATCCTTGGGGTCATTTAGAATAACCACAAAATGTTTGGAAGTTCATCCCCCCATGTTGATCCATTATTCAGCATTCTAGTCCTGACTCCATCAATTATGGTTTGGTTCGTGACCTCCGTCATTCCATTGCATTGAGGATAAGAGACAAAGGAGAATCTCAACTTGATATGCAGACCCTCGTAGTATGCCTTGAATGCTTCACATTGAAATTGTGTACCATTGTTAGTTATAATCATATGGGGGATGTTGTACCTGATGATGATGTTCTTGTTGAAGAATTGGATTGCTTGGTTTGGTGGTATAGTTGATATGGGTTTGACTTAGACCCATTTGAAAAAATGATCCACCGGTACAATTATCCACTTCTTTTGGTACTAGGCGACTAGTAGAAGGCCAACTATATCGACACCCCAAGTTGAGAAGGGGCATGCTGCTTTGATCACTGTCATCTCTATGGGTGGAGCTCTAATATTACAGGTATAGGCTTGGCATGCTCGGCATTTCTAGACCATTTCTTTCACGTGTAACTCCATTGTTAGCCAGTAGAAGCCTCAAAGCCGTACCTTCCTTACTATAGAATCTTTCTTCTCATGGAAACCACAAATTCCTTCATGTATCTCCCGTAAGACATACTCCACATCTCTCTTCTCGAGGCATTTTTTCCATGGATGGGATAGTGACCTTCGGTATAATTGATCCCCAATCATGAGTATTGAAAAGATTTTCTCACAATCTTCTGTGCCTCTATATCATCTTCTGGCAAAGTTGTGTTCATAAAGTATTCCTTGATTATTTCGTACCATTTTGGCTCTCGTGAGCCTCCATCGATTTGAATGACCAATGTCTTATGACAAGGTACGCTTGGCTTTGATATCTCTGCTATAGTGCAGGTAATGATGTTTTCTCTACTTAGGTCCAAAGCTGCTTTAGCCAATTGATCTGCCTTGTTATTGTGGGCCCATGAAATGTGAAGGACCTCCAATTTCGTGCCATCGCACTTGATTTGATCCATAGGCTTCCTTCTCCATCCTACGGTACCTCAATTCATCATCCTTCAAAACCTTACGGTAATAATAGATTGGATATTGCTCGCTTCCTTCCTCTCTTACCAAAGCCATCCACAAAGCCTCTTTAAAGGTGCTGACGTACAAATATAACATTTCGCCTGGTAACGGTCGACTTAAGAGTGGTGGCGAAGCCAAAAATTTCTTCAAATCTTCAAATGTGACTTTACATTCATTCATCCATATGAAACTTTTAACATTCTTAAGGATTCATAAAAAGGTTGCCATCTCTTGGACGAGCATGATATGAACCGACCTAATGCATTTATTTTCCCGTTTAGCTTTTGTACATCATTCAATATCTTCGGTGGTGCGAGATCCATTATGGCCTTGATTTTGTTTGGACTATCTTTTATTCCTCGTTGTGATACCAAGAAACCAAGAAACTTTCCTACTGAAACTCCAAACACACAGTTCTCTAGGTTTAGCTTCAAATTGTATTTGTTAAGAGTTCGCAATATCTCTGTTCACCACTTTTCTACTGATAAGTTTAATAATTTGTTTTCAAGATTTGGCTATATATTACTGGCACCAAAAACCTATTCATGTAAAGTATAGGTGTTGTCTATACCGCTTATCAAGATAGAAAAATGATGATAACTGTAAGTATATAGTTGCGATGTAGTTTCAAAAGATATCGAACACACATGGAAGGAACCAAGTCCAAAGATTAACAAGGAAGACAGAATAAAGAAAATAAAATAGATTTGATATTTTAGACAGGAGGGTTAAAAGAATGAGTAAATATAGATATGAAAGATTAGAGAATCTAAATATATAGATTTTCCCTACTAAACAAGGATAGCAGAGAAAACATGTAAGTTCAACAAAGATGTTACGATTCACTAAACTAATCTAACAGACTCGGTTCAAAATACCTAGATGTTCAATTATTCGCTGTAGTGCAACACATGAAATAACTTTTCTAAACCTAGCACAAATGAATTAAGACAATTATATTAACCTGGACAACATCAATACTATGCTTAGTACGGGTCAATCTCACATTGCCACATTTAGCAAGTTGCCATTCAAAAAATATTGGCTCACTAAACAGCGTTATATCACAGATCCAGTGATTATACACAATATTGTTAACCCCGAAGCTACTCTTAAAATTAACTCCAACGCATATAACTTGATTAATATAAAAGACTTAACATGAAATACGCATTATGACATATAGACATATCATAAACTTCAAAATAGAAAGTATAAGTAGAAAGCAAAGCAAAGTTGTAAGGTATGCAAGTGAAAGCTAAAGTTGATCAAACAGTATCCACACTTTAATGGGAGTCGTCAATTCACGCAATTCCTGTGTCTGCTTTGAATTCGATCTCGGCCTGTACAGAACCTCCGCTAGGATGCTATTCTTTGCTAATATCGAACAAACGAATATTGAAGAATGAAAACTTTTATTGATAAGTGATTTGCAAGTACACTTATACAACAATCGCTCGAGAATATAGAGAAATCTAGTGATCGAATCAAGGATTTGAATCACTTAAATATTTTTTCGCTAACACTTATGAACATAGCGAATTCTCTATCTATACACACACTATATCTCTCTCATGCACTCTAATGTTTTCCCTCTGGTTGAATACCCGAAATTGTAAGGTTTACAACCCTATTTATAGAGTTCGAAGGGTTGCGTCTATCCATACGAATAGTCGTGTCCATTGGTGAATGATTGCATCACTTCATTATGATTGGTTGAGAAGCTTCAATCTAATCCACAATGGATAGGCACCTTTTCATGATTGGTTGAATTCTGATAGGTGTCTATTCGTTGGTAATTGATGGCGGTTGATGGAAGTTGATCATCCTTATCTGGCGATTGGTAATTAAGAAGATTAAACCAGAAAACCATCCAGGTGGCGACCGTGATATACAAGTTGTGACCGTGAATCTTTGATTGGCAGATTTTTGTTTCGAAGAAGAATAAGTCACGACCATGAATGATTGTTGCGATTGTGAATTGCATTTTTCTTCAGAATTCTCCTTGTAACTTCACCAATATTTGACAGCTTTGATCCTAAGCCAAATCTTTGAGTTCCACGCATCTTTTTGCACCTTTTTCACTCTTTGTTCATAGAATTCCAGTTTAGATCATTTTACTCTCAAGATTTACCTAGTATCTGCATTTTCATAAAAAAACAACTACATACCACATGAAATCTTTTATATGAAGTATAAAAATGACTTAGAACTATAGTTTTTAGTGTATAAAATTATTATGAAAATAAGTGTAATTATACACTTATCATACCCCCACACTTAACTTTTGCCTTATCCTCAAGGTAAATTCAACAGAAGTGTATAAATTGGTAAACAAGTTCGTACCTCATTTGGCGAAAGAGTATTGTAATGAGTACCACATTCCATGTTGCAAAAGATTTCAAGTAGAAGTTTGAAATTTCCTACAAATTAGTAATGTGCAATTTATATAGTTTAGTTGCATACCTTTGCTTTTAATGGAGAGTCAACCGAATCGCATCTTCATATAAGCATTATATGCATACTCGAATATTACCTTCTCTTAAGCATAGTATAAAGTATAAAGGAAATAGTAAGCAATCTTTGAATAATTTCTCTTAAGGCATTTTTAGGTAACCTAGGCTGCTAAAACACTCTCAGTGGTTTCATTTTGTACTCCATACAACTCTCCCCTTTTT
>CATIWQ010296543.1:0-11040 GCA_949673415.1 Euphorbia schlechtendalii
ACACACACACACACACACACACACACACACACACACACACATATATATATATATATATATATATATATATATATATATATGTATGTATGTATGTATGTATGTATGTATGTATGTACACATATGTATATATACACATATGTATATAGACATATGTGTATATATACATATGTATATACACATATATGTATATATACATATGTGTATATACATATACATTGTATATATACATATGTGTATATACACATATTGCACATATGTGTATATACACATATGTGTATATATATGTATATATACATATGTGTGTGTGTATATATACACACACATGTGTGTGTGTGTATTCCATCAAGTCAAGCTCGGTCGGGTTTAAGGAATTATACAAAAATCAAACTCGATCGAAAATTTTGCACTTTAAGTTTTAGCAAGCTTGAGTTGAGTTTAATAGAAAAATAAATGTCCAAGTCCGATCAACAGGACCGGGCTCGGGTCAACCTGATGGTACCCCAGTCCGTGAACATGTCTAAATGGGTAGATTGGTCAATTACGCAAAATGAGTATATTGATATTCCTTTATAGGTGTCTTTCAACTTGTCAAAGTTTCTTTTATCTCACTAAACTTGATAAAACTCATCAATTTATCTATTGAACATGTGTCATCTTTTAATTTGAAGGGAAAAATAAAGAAAATGACAATATTTTAATAATCAAAACCTAACGTAACATACTCTGGGGCAAACTGTTGCACTTTTATCAAATTTAGGATGCTAAAAGAAACTTTCAATGATGGATTAACAATTAAATTATTGGGTAAACTTCAAAAAAACGCCCCTGTGATTTCACACTTTTTCAAAATGGTCCTTGTGAATTTTTTTTCAAAACTATGCATGCGCTATTTTTCACACTAACCGTTTGAAATCCACGTGGGAAGGGGTATAAAAGCAAAACAAAAAATGAGGCCATTATATAAGCTCTAAAATCTCAGTTTCATTGGTTCTTCCCCCCTTTTTTCTCTAAAAGTAGCCAGACTCCTCATCTTCGTTGATTCCCAACCAAATCGCAACTTCAAATCTACTAATTCCTTGTTCTTTTAAGCTCCATAACAAATTGATGCTCAGTTTCTTCTGATATTTGGAATCCTAGTTGCTGAAAATTCATTTTTTGGATATGAAGAACAAGCTACAATAACAACGAATCATGTTTTTGACATCCACAGCCGTAAGTACCTTTGATTACAAGGAAACACTATTATATCTTCATTCGATTTCCACTAGGCGACAGTAGAAAGGTTCTTTGGATGTTAGAAGGAAAATTGGCTTTATTGGTTGAGCCTAGGGACCTTCCCACATTGATTCTAGTGTAGAGAATGCATCAGCCATTTGGTTTTCTGTTCGTAAGATTTTGGCTATACCGGTTCCGAGAGGCTTATCCTCGACAACGACGCCAAAAACTTGTTCCCCACTTTTCTACTAATAAGATAAAAGTTCTTAATATGAACAGGTGTTGTCAGTATCACTTATCAAATAGAAAAAAGATGATAACTGCAAGTATACAATTGCGATGTAGTTTTAAAAGATATCGATCCCACAAGGAAGGAATTCGGTTCTAAGGACCAACTAGAGTTATGGAACAAAATAAATAAGATATATTGTAGGGTTTGGATGGTAGACTGATGAATAGACAAATGCATGAACAGATTAGAGAAGATGTAAACTATATAGATATTCCCTAAGAACAAGTATATTAGAGAAAAACATGCAAAATCATCAAGATTATTTCATACACTAGGTAACTTTAACAAACACGGTTCTAGATGCCCAAATATTCAATAATTCACCACAGAGCAACACATGAAATGAATTTTCTAAATCTAGGGTAAACGAATTATGACACTTATAAAAACCTGGATAACAATAATACTATGCTTAGTACGGGTCGCTCTCACATAGACATATTTAGCAAGTTACCACTCCAAAAATGTTAGCTCACTAAACTACGTTATGATCACAGGTCCAGTGATTATATACAATCTTATTAACCCCAAAATACTCTTATAGTTAACTCAAAAGCATATAACTTCATTAATATAAATGACACAAGACGAAATACTCGTTATGATACATAGACATATCATAAACTTTGAAATAGAAAGTATAAGTAGAAAATAAAGTAAAGTTGTAAGGTATGCAAGTGAAAGCTAAAGTTGATCAAACCGTATCCACTCTTTAATGGGATTCGTCAAATTCCCACAATTCCTGCGTCTACTTTGAATTCGGTCTTGACTCGTACAGAACCTCTGCTAGGATGCTATTCTTTGTGAATATCGAACAAATGAATGTTAAAGAACAAAAACTTTTTATTGATAAGTGCTTTGCAATTACACTCATACAACAATCGCTCGAATTTGTGGAGAAATCTAGTGATCGAAATAAGAATTGGATCACTTAAACATTTTTCTCACTAACACTTTGAACGTAGCGAAATCTATACAATTTTCACTCTCTATCTATGCATACACACATCTATGCTCTCTCATTCCCCATGCATATGCTATCCACATTGCCCATCATAATGGTTGGATTGGAACTCTATTTATAGAGTGCGAAGGGTTGCATATATCCAAACGAAGAGTCGTGTCCATTGGCGAAGAGTTGCATCACTTCAATGTGATTGGATGAAAGGATTCGTCTTTATCATCAATGGATAGGCACCTTTTCATGCCTTCTTTGTCGGTTGATCGTTTCTATCTGGCGGTTGGAAGTTAAGAATAGTTATCCAAAACCGTCACAAGTCGCGAGCGTGACTTACATGTCACGATCATGAATATTAGTTGGCAACTTTTTTCTTATGAAGAATGACAAGTCACGACCGCGAATGGGTGTCAAAATCATGATATGTGTTTTTCTTCATTGTTCTTCTTTGCAACTTTGCCGATCTTTGACAGCTTCGATCCTAGGCCAATACCTTGTGTTCCATGCATCTTTTTGCACATTTTTTCACTCTTTTTACATAGAATTCCATCTTTGATCATTTCACTCCTAAGATTCACCTAGTTTCTGCACTTGCATAAAAAACAACTACATACCGCGTGAAATCTTTTATATGAAGTATAAAATGACTCTAAACCATATCATTTTATGATTGAAAATATCATGATAATAAGTGTAATTGTACACTTATCATTTTTGTCCCTTGGAACGTGTTTGAAAACACATCTCGTGAACTTTTGGAATGCCTTCCAAACTGCTTCCACATAAGGATGAAGCGATTCTTCTCTGACTTCCCAATCTCTAATAACTTGTCTGATGGCTAGAGCAGAGTCCCCAACCATTGAAACTTCTTTTTCCTGCACTTTCCTAATTGCCTCCAATCCAAATAGGCAAGCTTCATATTTTATATCATTGTTTGTTACTGGGAACTCTAAGCATTTCAAAAATTGGTATGATTTCATTTTGCAAGGTTATTAGGACGACACCTAGGCCAACTCCACTTCTATTCATCACTCAATCGGAGAAAATTTTCCATTCTGTTTGGGCCTCTTCTATGAATGCTAATTGTTCATCTAGGAATTCAAGATTTTTGACGTAATCTGATTGTATTGGTAGATTGGCCAGACATTCTGCGAATGCTCATTCTTTGATTACTTTCTTGGTTATGTATTTGATGTCGAATTTTGATAACAGTAGTAACCATCATGAGAGTTTCCCGGCTAGTGTTGGCGATTGGCATAGGTATTTCATCGGGTCGATTTTTGCGACTGCTTAGATTCTGTAAGATTGAAAGTAGTGGCGTAGCTTTCTTGTTAGCCAAACCATCGCTGTATAAATTTTCTCCACCAAAGGGTATCGTGACTCATATTCTAGAAATTTCTTGCTTAGGTAGTAGATTGCATGCTCACTCCCATTTTCATGCTCCTGTACAAGTATTACCCCAACAGATGACACTTCGATGGCCAAGTATAGGATCAGGGGTTTCCCGGGTACTGGTGAGCGGAGGATTGGTGGGTTTATCAAATATTGCTTGATTTTGTCAAAAACACTCCTATATTGGTCATTCCAAACCACTATTTGGTCTTTTCTTAGTAGCTTAAATATTGGTTCGCAAATTATGTTGAGTTTGGCGATGAATCTGTTGACAAACTGTAGGGACCCTAGAAATGAACAGACTTCTTTCTTTGTTTTTGGTGCAGGCCTTTCCCTGATAGCTTGACTTTGGTCAGGGTCCATTTCAATTCCTTTCTAGTTGACTATGTAGCCCTGAAGTTTCCCGAAAGTAACCCCCAATATACACTTCTTTGGGTTCAGGCGTAGGTTATATTTTTCGATCTAGTAAGTAACTTGTCCAAAACAATTGGGTGTTTTTCCCTGGTGTTGGATTTGACGAGCATATCATCCACGTAGACTTCTACCTCCTTGTGAATCATGTCATGGAGTAAGGTTGTCACGGCTCGCTAGTATGTTGCTCCGGCTTTTTTCAACCCGAATGGCATCACTTTGTGATAGTAGACACCCCAATCCGTGATGAAAGCTGTTTTGACCTTGTCTGTTATAGAAATTAGGATCTAGTTGTAACCTGAAAATCCATCCATGAAGGAGTACATAGTAGCCCTAACTACGCTATCTACCAAAATGTCTATGTGGGTTAGGGGGAAGTCATCCTTGGGGGAGGCTTTATTAAGATCCCTAAAATCTACGCAGACTCTAACCTTACCATCCTTCTTTTTCACTAGGATGATGTTAGCTAACCATGTCGGGTATTCGAATACTTTTAAAAAATTAGCCTCGATCTGCTTTGCCAATTCGACCTTAAACTTCTCTACCCATTCAAGTCTTAAGAGGCGTAGCTTCTGCTTTACTGGTTTGATTTGATGGTCAGTTGGAATATGATGTTCTGCGATCTGTCTGTCCACCCTAGGCATGTCATCATATGACTAAGTGAAGGCTACCACCTGACGTCTAAGTACATTTATTATCTCTTCTTTTTCGTCAGGAGTTAAATTATTGGAAATTATCACCATTTTTTGTGATTCATTTATACCCAAGTTAATTTCATTTGATGATGTGTCATGTTTATTAAAGATGTTATGTGTATGATCATATGAATGCATGGTGCCATCTGGCAGAACATCAAATAAGTAAGCAAAATCGTTATCTTTCATTGCATGGGCATCATAGGCAAATTGTCAAAAACATCAGAAATGTTCAAAATTACATCACTATTTTCTTCCTCCACATGCGTAGGGTCTTCAGTTATCTTAATAGGTGTGTCGGGGATTACTTCCTCTTCTAGGGTAGTCTGGGCAAGCTTCTCCGCCAGGAGTTGACTATATCAAACATAGCCTGATCTCGGGTATCGCCTTTCTTCTTCATCAACTTGCTGAAGGCCTTTGTAAACGCTGGGACTACACCCTCAAGTGTCTCCTCCTTCTTGGGTTTGGCCCTGTTACTCTCAACTGGGGTCATTTCCAGGGTAAGAATTAACTCTTCTTTAGGTAGTAAGGGCTTCTAAGGCTGCTCAATCAACTTGCCAGACGTAAAGTTGAACACTTCATTGAAGATCTCAAGTCCTCTGACCTTTCCCCCATTTAGAATCGAAGGCTCAGGTTCCCCTAGGTATGCCTTGCTCCCTTCAGCCTCATAGATGCTCACCATATTATAAAATAAGGATCGCTTATGTTTATACATCTTCCAGTTTAGGGTGAAAATCCAAACCTAGTTTAGGTGTGACCAAAATAGGGTCGATGGCTCTAATAATTCCTTGATGGTGCTTTCCCAGACCTCTTCCTGGGATAAAACCCTGTTTCTTCATTAGATTCTTCAATCTCCCAGGGAAAAAGCGGTACCCCTTTGGAGCTCTACGCTCCTTCTTCTTTTCTTCGGTGGTCACTAGCACCCTGAGCCCTTGTGCCTCTCTTCTTCAAAAGCAGCGGTCGCCATGACTGACTCCTCATCTACCTCGATGGGCACTAGCTGCCCATTACGTATGAGCTTGATCTTTTGGTGTAGGGTAGATGGGACTACCTTAGTGCATGAATCCAGGCTCAGCCTAGCAGTAGAGAATATGTTACTGGAATATCCAGTATAGTGAACTTGACTTTGGAGGTCACACCTCCTGTAGTGACCTCTGCTTCAAAGATCCCGACTGCTTCCCTCTTGGAATCGTCATAAGCCCGAACTACAATGTCGGACTTGGCTAACATATCTTCTCATAATCCTAAATGGGGTAGGATTTTAAGTGGGCGTAGGTTCATGGTCGATCCATCATCCACCATCACGCAGGGGAGGGGATTGCTCGATTAAAAATTCGTAGTTTGATAAAAAGTGCCATGTTGAGTATTCCGAGCTCTCGAGGTAACTTTGACTGATAAAAGGTTATAGCCAGTAGTTACTGGGAGTAATCCCTTCTCCAATCGCAACGCACATTTCTACTACAGATGTTGTGGGCGTCGCAGGCATCTCCATTAGTTTTTTCACTAGCCTCATCTTGTGCTTTTGAGATATTTCAAGCAACTTCCAAATGCTGAATTTTGCTTGAATCCCCTTCAAATGGCTTACCAGGGGATCGGCATCTAGCTCATCTTCATCTACCTTGGGGGGAACGGTGGCTCAAGTTATTCCCTAGTGATTTCATCAGGATTAGAGTTATTGAGCTATACGGCCTCTTCTCTCTGGAAGACCCTTCCACTAGGGGTAACTCTCAATACCTACCCTCATTTCAGTAGGAGTCACCCACGGGTATTGATCATACCCATCCTTAGATTGGACCCAAGATTATTTCAACTGATAAGTGTCTAGATTGATGGGTTTCTTCCCATAGATGATAGTCTCACCTTCAATTGAGGCTCCCTCGTTTGTCTTCCTCTTTCTCCTAGACTTAAGTACATAGACATCCAGGTCAATTGGTGCCTTCACTGGTATCTTTCTATAATCTACTTCCCCCACATTCCCAGGGGTCTCGGCCCTTTCTGTTGAGAATACTTCCGCCAATGGATCCCCCTCCATGCTTCACCCTTCATCAGTTAAAGCTTTACTCTTGGGTTGGACCTTGATAGCATTTCAAAGACTAAATTAGTAGGTATCCCTGACCCTACCACAAAAACATTGTGAAGCCCCACTATTCGCTCTTTGTCAAGGTGATGGGTGTGATATGACATCTCATCAAAACCTAGGATTACTAGCCTTGATAGGCGGTGGTGGTACCAGTAGCGGGCCCATTCTATCATTAACCGAATGCCAACTTGCTTGGTCGGTCTCATAGGTATCACCATATAAATAAACATCCACTGCTTTATATAGCTCATGAATGGTTCATCCTCCCTTTGCTTGCATGTAAGCAGATCTAGCATGCCTTGTTTGGGTGGTTCTAGGAATGAAAATTCCAATTGGAATTCAGGAGCAATGAAGTTCCACGTGCTTTTGGTCTACTCTGACTACAGGTCATACCACTAACTTGCCACTCCCGCTAATGAGTAGGGAAATAACGTTGCTATCATATCTAATGAAAGGCCTTGTACCCAGCACAAGGTGTAAAATTTGAAAAGATAGGAAGATGGCGCATCATTCCCATCGAACACAGACATACCAGCTAAATTAAAGTTGGTCCTCGGGATCTCCTCTTGATCTGTAACCTCCCGATTGCTCAATTGTGACTTGAGAATCTCCATCACATCATTAGGGTCCAATTCTCACCCGATTACCATCACGTATTGGTTTTCCCCGCTGGGTGGTGCTTCTCCTGATAGAACCCTCCCTAAGCGAAGAGTCGTAGGTTTCTGGCCGCTAAAAATCGACAACCCAGCAAGGTCAATCGTAGATACTCCAATCTTACCCCCGAACCCCTGGCGGTCTAATTCTTTCTCCAGCATCCTCAAGATATGACCTGGATCCATTCCCTCTCCGACTAACATGACAAACTCCCCCAAGCTTCCGGACATGCATTTCAGCACCTTTTTCTCCTCCATCCCGGAGTTGATCATCCCCATGTTTGCCTTTAAATTTGGCAAAGGATTTATCTTGGTACTTGGTTTAAGGGTTGGTTCGTGAATGATCTTGTCATCCATTAACTTCTGAATAGCCTTCAGCAGTTCTTTGCAGTTATTCGTCCTGTGCCCCACAGTCACATGGTAGTGGTAGAAGTTGTTCTTATCCTCGGGCTTAGGAGGGACGTGCTTTTTCAAGCTCTCCTTTTACTTGAGCTCTCGTAACCTAGTGAATAGGAACTTGAGGTTGGCCGCATAATGGGAGATCCCATAATATTCTTCCTTGGATAGCCTAACAGCAACTACTTTTCCTTCTTGCACCAGTTTTTAACGTGGGCTACTTCGACTTGACCTGCACAGGGTTAGACTCATTTTTCTTATACTAGTGCTTGCTAGTTGGCTGCTCCACTAGCTCATCCATAGCATCATAATGCTCTATCTTATCCACCCGAATGAATACCTCCTAGTAGTTGTGATAGGTCTCCAACCCAAGCCTTTTCCTATAAGTTGGAAGAGCGCCATCCAGAAACTTCACTATCATTTCTGATAGACTCAATCAAGCCTGTAACCTGACCTACGTAGCCATCCAACATTTAAAGTAGGGTTTGAAACTCTCACCCGACTTCTATTTCGCTGCCTCCAAGTTTTGCATCGTAGTGATCGTAAGGGTGTTGAAACCATAATGATCGACCATGGCTTGGGATAGACGCTCCCAATCATGAGCTATGTCGACTGGGAGAGTGACTGTACCATTCGTTAACGGGATTACCAAGGGTAACTATGAATGGCTTGGCCATCATGTGATCACTTATCTTCAAAGCCCTCATCACGTTCTAGTATTTTGGAAGGTGGGCGCGAGGGTCTGTGGTGCTTGTGTATTTCTCAAACTGAGGTATCGCAAAAGTTGGTGGCAGTGTATCCTCATCTCTAACTGCTGATTATACCAAGAGCATGCCCATCTGGCCTTGTGCAAGATGACTACAATGGGTAGCCAAGAATTGCTGGCATAACTCTGCCATCCCCGGTTATTAGAGGATGTAATTCCCAATTCCCGAGTAACTACCATACTGACTACATTGATTGTACTCCCCCTGACCCCGAAGCATCGGATTAGGCACACTCTAGCTTGGAATTGAAGGTTGAGCCACCCCTTGGACGAACAGAATGTAGCTAGTTGGAGGAAGGTCTAATCTCTGTTGATCCTACATCTCTTGGTGCAAAAGATGTATGACCCGGCTGCCCTAGGAAGAACTGACCGCCCACCTGCGATTGAGAAATGTTTCCAAAATCATATGTGGCCTGACTGAATTGTGGCTGACCTTGCCCCACCTTGAATTGGTAATAGGTGGGAGGGGTAGTGCTGCGGATTGGGAACATTGTAGTTGAAGAAGACTGTCCCCCAGGTAAGACTACTCCACCGCCATTTGGATTGGGTACCGCATCATTTACCCTCTCTTCGGGCTACCTTATCCTAGTATGATGGTTGATGAGTAAAGCAAACTAGTCACTATTTACAAAGGCGTTTATAGCGGCCACAATCTTAGCGCTCACCAACGATTGGTTTATTTGCTGATTTTGTCCCGCAACAAGTTATTCCTCCCTTAAATTTTCTTCTTGCAAGTTAGCCATGCTATTAGTCTTAACAAAAGTGAATGGAGTACATTGTCCTGATTTTGAACCAGAGTCTTCACTGGAGTTTGTGTACGGAACTCCCACCAGGGTGGCCGCGATTGGAGAGATGAGAAGTAAGCGGTGAGAAGACTTGTTCCAAGCCCTCTAGCAGATAGGCTTTTTCCTAGCTGAGGTACATAGGAAGATCATTAGGCTATGCATATTAGGTCATGATGCGTGGTTAATGCATGAAATGTTAATGTCATGGTTGCATACACAAAAGGTTAACATGTTATGATGCGAGATAAAAAGTATGTTATCAATCCATTTAAAACAAACAACGTTAGTTGGTGGTAAAAAAAGTAAAAGTGAAAGCATGACCCTTGGGGGTAGGTTTTAGATCTGTACATTGTACACAGGGTAGCGTGATAGAAGAATGTAAATGCGATGAGGTGACAGAGTTACTAGTGTAGTAATAGGTCGATAATTCAAGATCTCGTATTGTGATAAAATCTCATAAAGTGAAAGAAAAAATTAATTTTGGGTACGTGATGTGTCATACCTTGATGAAATTATGTAAAGTTCCACAAAAATGTGTGAAAACAACTATTGGATGTAGCAATTAAATGGACGTTTAGTCTTTTTGCCCAATTAGAGAAGAGTCTCGAATGCCAATGTGATCATCATTATAAGAAGGGTATACGGTGATGCATGAATTATTTCCCTTCGCGGGCGAATAGTTTTGGCGAGTGGACACCTTGAATAAGGGTAAAGTAAGTTCTTTTTGAAGTAAGTTAGCCCCATGTGGGTTGATAATTGTATAATTACACTTATTATCACATTAATTTTATACAATAAACACTATAGTTTTATTCATTTTTATGCTTCATATAAAAGATTTCATGTGGTATGTAGTTGTTTTTTATGCAAATGCAGATATTAGGTAAATCTTGGGAGCAAAATGAGCTAAAGTGGAATTCTATGAAAAAAGAGTGAAAAAGGTGCAAAAAGATGCGTGGAACTTAAAGATTTGGCTTAGGATTGAATTTGTCGAAGATCACTGAAGTTACAAGAAGAATTCTTAGTAAAACTCAATTCACGGTCGCGATAATCATTCACAGTCGCGACTTGTTTACATCAGAAACAGAAGATTGCCAATCAAAGATTCACGGTCGCGACATATATATCGCGGTCGCGACATGGACAGTTTTCTGGTATTATCTTTTTAACTAACAACCGCCAGATAAGCATGATCAACCGCCATCAACTACCAACAAATAGATTCCTATCAGGAGTCAACTAATCATGAAAAGGTGCTTATCCATTGTGGATTATATCAAAGCTTCTCAACCAATCACAATTAAGAGATGCAATCTTTCACCAATGGACACAACCCTTCGTTTGGATAGACGCAACCCTTCGAACTCTATAAATAGGGTTCCAATCCTCTTCAATTT
>CATIWQ010296567.1:0-36193 GCA_949673415.1 Euphorbia schlechtendalii
TATATATATGTATATATGTGTGTGTGTGTGTGTGTGTGTGTGTGTGTGTATATATGTATATATATATATATGTATATGTATATACATATATACGTATATATATATATATATGTTTTGGGTTAGTCACCTTCATGACATGGTGTGAGACCCCTTTGGGCATATAGGTTAAGGTTTCAAATCCTAATAAATATCAACATGTGAAAATATGAGCCTACATTGCACCTACTTCAAGCACAAAGACTTTTTGCATGTAGGGAATTTCCTAGTAATATAAGAGCTACAATTTCACTTCACTTATCAGCCTAAACTTTTAATAATCCGCAAAATTAGATTCCAGTCAATAAATAAGCTTGGTTTTTGTGCCTCACGTACCCCCTTAAGTTGGCTTGAATCACCTATTATTCTCTTGAACTTTCAAAACATTAGGGATACATGGCAAAATTGAAAATTTGTCAAATTCTACTCACCTATTTTTTCATCAATTGCCAAGTTAGAAATAAACAACAATCTTATGGACATTTTGCAGGTTGAATGGAGAACGAGAATATTATAGAAAATCTGAGGGCCCGGAAAGTGTTGAGTTTAATAGTTTGAGTTAGCATATAAGTGAGGTTGAACATAACACAAAACTAATTTCATTGTGTTAAAATTCAATTCATTCCAATTATACATCACTCATTATATTTGTTTATTTCTGATATGAGATAACCAAACATCTTAAACAGATATTTTAAAAATTCATGTTAATTGACAATTTGAGACAACTTGAAAGGGCTATTAATACATTAACCAATACGCTTGCATAATTATTATAAATGTAAATAATAAAATTATTTCATATAATGGTATTTACCAAGAAACGTGTATATTAATGTAGCTATATGGGTTAGCCATGCATAAATTGAGTAATACGAGGATAACCTTATAATGCTCCTCAAATTTAATACAACGCACGTTGCCTCCATTATTTCACATATAATATTAATCAATTGATATCTTAATCTTAATATATGAAATTTTAAAAAAAGTTGAATCTGTTCCAATAAAAAAGGTGGTGATCTAATTGCTTGTTTCTTTCGATAAATATATCTAGCAATTTTAGGCTTGCTTGCAGCCACCTTTGACGCTTACTGAGGTTTAATTATAATCTTAGAATGATTATATTATTGCACACTAGATGTCGTTCATATTTATATTTATATTTAATCCAGCCTTGATTTGTCGTATTGGCCAGCTAGAGTAATTAATTGGTTAATTTTCCAATTCTTGAGCAAGATCATCCTATCACGGCAAAAGAAATTAGAAAACTGGCATTTACTTTCATAGAGCTATAGTATATGGAATTAGAACAACGAATAGTGTGGCACATAGTTAAGTAGAAATTATTTGTTTGTATTATTTATGGACAGATTGAGTGGTAAGAGCTTCAAGTTAAGCTTTGTCCTCTTATTAAACAAGGTTAAAAGCCTTTAGCTACATAACTTTCGGAGTTCTGCTACATAAAGAAAGTGATTATTTAACTTTAATACCAATTAATTTTAGATAATTCAATCCCACACAAATCCTACGTGCATCTTCTTTCTCTATTGATGGAGCTGTATTTTTTTGAGTTAAAGTGAGCCAACTTAATTTTCTACAATGGCTATTCGTCCACAATAATTTTTTTTTATATTAATGGCTAGTCTTTGAGGGATAATTGGCGTACAAAAAAATTAGTCTTTCTACGTGATTTCTTATTTCCCCTACGAGTTTTCTATATATGTATTGCATTTTTGTTTTTGTTGTCACTTTCAAATCGAAGGTGAAGATTGTTGGTGAAATGCAACCACTCTTAAGAGGGCTCTGCTAGGGTTTTGGAAAACCCTCGTCTAGGTTTTGTTCGCCAGCGACTTGCCGGTATCTACTCTTGCCTGCGGACTGTCCTCTTCCCCGGTTTCTTTTCTTTCTCTCGTAAACTCTCTGCTTGTGTTTAGCGGCTGCTGTCTGCTACCTCAACGGCTCTACCCTTGGCGCAACTTGATTCTTGTTCAAGAAGTGGTTTCTTGGGTGGTTTTTGGGTTTGTTTGTTTCTGTTTTTCTTGGACGGGAGGCTGGTTATTTCAGCTTCTCTACGAAGGGAAGCTATGGCAGATTACTCTGCGGCTGGTTTTGTGGCTTGCCTCTTCCAAGAAGAGGTTTCAAAAGCTTGTTTGAAGTATGATAACTCAAGCCCGATTGCTTTGGCTGCATGGAATAATTCATATGCGGAGGTAACCCTTAGCTCGGTCCCTTTCATTCCTAAAGCTACTTCAGCGGTGATTAATGACAAGGGAGGTTACAAGTCAGTTCGTATCACGTAATCTTTGCATGATAAAAGGGTGAAGCTTTGTGAGAACTCTCTTATTGGGAGAGTTGTGGTCTGTAAAGGGGCTGCTCTGTGGAAGGTTGATGATCTCAAAGTTCAATTGAATAAGATTTGGGGCATCAAGATCCCATGGAAACTAATCTCCATCTGTAGGGGGTATTATCATCTGTTATTCCCTACGGCTGAGATAAAGCAATTGGTTTGGAGCAAGGGCAGCCTCAATCTTAAGCTCGAAATTTTTCGTGTGCAAGTATGGGTCCCTGACTTCGATCCTAGTGCTCAAAATAATACGAATGTGCAAGTTTGGGTGAGGCTTCTTGGCCTACCTTGGGAGTATTGGTATTCACAGATCCTTGTGGATATAACTGGTTCTTTTGGTGTTATGCTTAGAGTTGATAAGGTAACTTTGGAAGGCTCACTCGGTCATTTTGCTAGGTTTCTGGTTGATGTTGATTTATCCACCAATTTTCCATGCACGATTGGTGTTGAAAGAGATGGGGATGAAATTTGGATTGAGCTGCAATTTGAGAACCTGCCCTCTTTTTATCGAATGTGTAATTCGGTTGGTCATATGGCTCATGAATGCAGGCGGATCCAAAACAAAAAAGATGACAATCAAGCTAGGAAGAATAATCAGAAGCTAGCGTCAAATAGGCATCATCCCGAGCCTGATCTTACCCTTCTTACAAGGAGTAATCTACGACACCAAAAGCTTTGAGGATAGGTTGAAGGGGGATATCCCGGCAGCGGGTATTTTTCGTAACATTGAAAGTAGTTTGCGGAAAGCTAAATCTCCGTTGGCTAATATGGATATGTCATCTAATGGAGAGGAGGATACCAACATCAGGGCTGATATTGATAAGGTTAATTCTGATTTGGAGCTGATTCCCAATAGGAATGGGAAGGAAGATGTTGTGGTGCATGATTAGAATGGTATTGATCTAGCGGTGGATCTGACAGTTTTTGGCTTAGGTACGTCTTCTAAAGCTATCACTCATGAACGTTGGAGTGATATGGTGGATGAAAAGAACAGCCCTGGGAGACGGTCAAACGAAAAGGACACAGGAGTAACAGATCAACCAACCGCGCATCGTTGAACTCCTCAACATCTAATGGATACCATGAATCGTGAAATTCGCTATCGCTTTCACCAAGGTATTCTAAATGATAGTTCTTTACTGGAATTGTCAAGGCTTCCATAATAAAAATACGAGGTCTTATGTTCGTAACCTTGTTCATGAACATAAACCTTTATTTTTATGCTTGGTGGAGCCTATGATTGCTTATGCTAATATTAATTATACTTTCTGGAGAAGTATTGGCTTTGATTTATTAGCTATGAATGATAAAACATTACCTTCCATGTGGATTTTTAAATCTATTTCGTGTGGTCTTAGTGCTACGATTAAATTGGTGACGGAGCAAGTGGTTGATGTGCATGTTTCGGTTGGTGGCATTGGTTTTAATATTGGGTTTGTTTATGGTAGTGTTCATATGTTATCACGTGTTGTTTTGTATGATACTATTAATGCGACTACTAATTCGTTTGACGATAAATGGTTTTGGATTGATGATTTTAATGCAGTTTTGGGAGCCCATGAAAAAAGGGGAAAGACACCGTCGTAGTGATCTTGTAATGATTTCCATGATTGTTTGGATGAGTCCAGCCTTGTGGAGGTAGTTACTACTGATCCAAGGTTCACTTGGTTCAACGGGAGACGTGGTTCGGCCATAGTTGATTGCCATCTTTATAGAGCTCTTGCGACTTCTGAGTTGGTGAATTTGTGTTCTTGCAAATGTGCGGTGTTAGCTAGACATTTCTCGGATTATCACCCACTTTTGTTTGAGGGGAAGTTAACGCAACCGAAAATATCTAGGTTCAGATTTCAATCTATGTGGATGACACATTTTGATTTGGAGAGGGTCATTAGGGATCACTGGTATTCATCTTTTCCTAGGCTTTCGCCATCGCAGCTGATTATGCATAAATTGAAAACTCTTCGACTGATTTTACGAACTTGGAATAGGGAAGTTTTTGGCAGCCTGGAAACTAATATTGAGAGAAGTCAGGAATCTTTGCTTCGGATTCAAACGCAAATTTCTACTAATAGCATTTCTGATGAGTTGAGCATCGAGGATTTCAAGGCTCATTCTCGGTTGGACCTTCATATCCATCAATGTGAAATTTATCTGCAGGAGAGGAGTGGCATACGTTGGCTTAAGGAGGGAGACAGAAATTTGAGTCTCTTTCATAGGGTTTTGACTGTTCGAAGATCGATGGGGGGAATTCATTCATTGATTATTGATGGCGAGGTTTCTACTGATATTGAGGATATCTCTACGCACATTGTTCGTTATTATGAGGGACTGTTTTGCCAGGAAAGCAATGTAGAAGTCAACAAAAATCTGATAAATTCTATGATTCCTAAGCTCGTTTCTAATGAGGAGAATGATAGTTTGGTTGCGTTGCCTACGGATGATCTCATTAAGGATGTCATCTTCGGAATGGACGGCCAAAGTGCTCCGGGTCCGGATGGTTTTACGGGAGTGTTCTTTCAAAAATATTGGGCTATTGTGGGAGTTGATGTGTGTAAGGTGGTCAAAAAAAAAATTTTTAATGGGTTTCATGTTACCGAGATTAAATTCTAGCATTATGGTCCTGTTACCTAAGGTTGAGGGGGCGATTAGGGTTGAGGCTTTTGGGCCAATTGCAATGTCCAATTTCAATTTCAAAATTATCATGAAAATATTGGCTAATAGATTGGGTTTGGTTGCTAGCCGCATCATTTCTAAAAACCAATATGGTTTTATTCGTGGGCGCAACATTCATGATTGCATTTCAATTGCATCTGAGGGTGTCAATATGCTTCACAAGAGGTGTCATGGCGGTAATCTGGCCATGAAGATTGATATAAAAAAGGCTTTTGATTCTTTGGATTGGGATTTCTTAATGGCAGTTATGGATTCGTTTGGGTCCTCGGAGCTGTTTATTTCTTGGATTCGTAGCATTCTTCAGTCTGCTAGAATGTCGATCCTAACTTCGGCCGGCTCTTGAGGGTTTTCCTCATGTTCTCGTAGGGTTCGTCAAGGTGATCCTTTATCACCTTTGTTATTTGGGATTGGTGAAGATTTTTTTAGTAGATTGTTAACTATGCTGGTGGACTCGCGGGTTTTCAAAGGTATGACATACACGCCTACTGTGACCTTCCCTTCTCATATGCTTTACACGGATGATATTTTGATATTTGGGGCAGCAAGCATGTCCAATATGGCTATCATTAGAGATACGTTTTAGCAATATGGTAAGGCCTCTGGTCAAAGAGTCAATTGGGACAAGTTTCGTACATATCTTGGTGCTTCGGTAAGTGATGTTAGAGTTGGTCGTTTGGCCTCTGTTACGGGTATTAAACATGGTGAATTTCCATTCAACTACCTTGGGGTACCACTGTTTTAGGGTGCTCCTAAATCTCGCCATTTAAGGCCACTGCTGCACAAAACTTTGAATAGATTTGCAGGCTGGAAGGAAAATTGTCTATCGATGGCGAGGAGAATTACCTTAGTTGAGATGGTGATTTATGTCACTCTGTTACATTCTTTCTCGATTTATAAATGGCCAACCTCGTTGATTGGTACTCTTGAAATAGCTATTCGTAATTTCTTCTAGACAGGTTCGGTGGGAAAAAGAAAGCTTGTTGCTACTTCTTGGGATATTTGCACTAAGTTTGAAATGGCAGGCGGTCTTGGGCTCAAGCGTGTTGGTGATGTCAACACTTCTCTTTTGGCAAAATTAGCTTTGAAACTTATTGCAAATAAGGACTTTTGCTATACTCTTTTACAGAATCGTTTCATTAAAAATGATATAGCTCAAACATGGATCGTTAACTCCAGTGTTTGGTGCTCCGTTCGATCAATTTATAGCTTGGTTTGTGCGCATATTCAATGGTTTGTTGGTCATGAAATTGAGCTGAATTTTTGGAATTCTAATTGGATTTTTCCTACTCTATCGGAGCAACTTGAGCTCAGTCGACAAGAGAGCTTGAAGCGGACTGACATGGTGGCAGATTACCTTCACGATGATGGGTGGACTGATTTACCATTAGTCCTTGACCAGATTATTATGGATAGAGTGAGGGTCTGCACTAAATCAATGGAGGTTGAGGATCTTTGTGTGTGGCGTCCTTCTACTAATGGTGTTTTGACGGTTAATCTTTTCTACAAATGGCTGCAAGGAGAGTGTCTTCATGATTCTATTTTGAAATTCATTTGGCATCCTACCATCGCTCCTTCCCACTCTGTTATTTGTTGGAAAGTTATTAGAGGTTGCATCTCAACGCATGATGCCTTACAATGAAGATTAATTAATATAGTTTCGGTTTGCACTCTTTGTCAATCGAGTTTCGAATCGCGAGAACATCTTTTTGTGAGCTTTATTTTTACCAAGCAACTTTGGGATAGTGTTCAATCTCTCTTCGGTAGGCGCATTAACACTACAGCTGACATTCAGACCTTATTTTTGTCTGCATTAGCACACAATTTCAACCCTCAAATCAAAATTCTATGGGTCTCGGCTTTGGTGAATGTCATTTAGACCGCTTGTCTGCATTAGCACACAATTTCAACCCTCAAATCAAAATTCTATGGGTCTCGGCTTTGGTGAATGTCATTTAGACCGCTTGGAATCTGCGGAGCAAAGCCATTTTTGATAACGAGAAACCTTCCATCCATTATGCTTTGCGTCTTCTTTGGGCTGTAATCCGTAGGGCTGATAGCATCAGTTTAGGTTTTACTAGAAACTCAACGGTGGAGCTGAACATTTTGAGGAGCCTGGAGCTGTAACCTAGGCTGCCTAAAGCACCTAAAATCATGCCGGTTAAATGGATCCCTCCCTCTCCAAATTGGATCAAGGTCAACACGAATGCGTCCTCTGCTGGATCCCCATGTACTTCAGGGTGTGGTGGTATTTTTCGAGACCACCAAGGCAAGGCTATTTTTTGTTTTTCTTTTCCTATGGATACAATGTTTTCCTTTATTGCAGAACTGAAAGCAGCGATCCATGTGGTGAATGTTGCTATTACAAATGGCTGGTGTAATCTTTGGTTGGAGAGCGATTCGAGCTACGTTGTGGAAGCATTTCGGACTCAGAATTTTCAAGTGCCTTGGATCCTTCGTGATGAGTGGCATAAATGTTTAAACTCTTTGGATGGCTTCAACTTCCTCATTACTCATGTTTACAGAGAAGGGAATGAAGTAGCGGATGCTTTAGCAAACTTTGGGAGGCTCTCGGCTGATGCTGCCACATGGAGCATTGTTCCAGACTTCTGCATCAATTTATTTTTTCATGATTTGAGTGGCCGGAGTTTATTTCAGCTCACTTAGTTTGTTTTTGATTTTGACGTTGTTTTGTTACTCTTATTCTTTTTTATTTATTCAATAAAAAGAGGGATGGGTGTTTTGTAGGCAAGCGAGTACATCAACCTAGTTGGGACGCTCGCCCCAAAATTTTCACCCACTCTAACCTTTTTCCAATGGAGGAACACAATGTTTCTCTGAAGGTTTTCAAAAAAAAAGTGAAGATTGTTTAATTTTGAGAGAAACTACCAAGTATCCTTTAATTCCTAGCACAACTCAACTTATCGATGTTTAAGTTTCTTTAAACTTGTTTATAATTTTCTGTAGTATTTTAATTATATAATTATTGATCTATTGTACATTTTGGTTGAAGGAATACACTAAAAAAGTTCAATGAGGAGGATGTTTAAACAAAGTTGGTACCTCCACATTAAAGAGATAAAAATCAAGACCGGAGATTAATTAATTTATTTTATATTTGCAATTGTTTTTACACCAATAAAAACTCTCCAAATTAGGCCTATGTGTCTTTTAAATTTTTTAAAGTTTCTCCTAACCTCATGAACCTGATAAAAGTGCATCAAGGTGCCGCTCAAACTTCTCATGTCCTTTTTTCTTCAAGGGAGAAAAATTACATCTTTGATAAGTTAAACAACCAAAAACTGATACATGCCATTAATGGTTTACTTTTATTAAATTTAGGGAGCTAACAGAAATAAGTAGAAGTTTAAGGGATAATGTAATAATAAAATCAACAAGAGCCTAGGCAATAGGCAATCACTACAAGAATATTGTAAATTAGCGTTGCCACTGATTCGTAGCTAAAATACATAATGGCATCGACTTTGCATCCAAAAAGGTATAGCATCAACTTTGAGACGAAAAAGATGTCGATGTTATAATGCCTGGTGCTAAATAATTAGTGTGGACAGAATATCAGTTGATGCAAATTAGCGACGAATTTTTTGTCACAAATATCCATTTTATTATCTGTTATACATTTCATTTTAATGCTAAATAGAATAAGTGGATGCTAGATTGACGCTAATATACTTGTCAATAATTCGACTCAAAATCTACCTAACCATACACAATTATTGACGCTAAGTCATCGCTAACATAATTGATGCTATGTTGACGCTAATTGACAGTAAATACATATGGGTCGATTTATTATTATTTTTTTTGCTAAATTTTGGATTGAAGAGAGCTCTTGTATTCGTTAAGACATTTATAATGCCAAGATAATCAATGAAAAAAAGAGAGACTATAAGTAATAGCAATAAAGAAACTAAACTAACAAAAATAAGTAATATATATATATATATATATATATATATATATATATATATATATATATATATATATAAAAGAGATTTTCAAAATTTATTTTAGAGAGTTAGCAAACTTGAACATAAATAACCCATTTATTCCGGCATAAAATATTTTATTATATATGAAAAATTACAAAACTTAAAAGTATAATAACCAAAAGATTACAAAAATATAAAAGCTTTAAAACATATACTAATAGATTACTTCTGCCTATATGTAGAAAAAATACCCTATCTTAATTCCTCTTCTGACTTTAGTATTAATAATGCTAAAAGTCTCTTCTTTCTTTATTTATTTTTGTCTTATTCAATAATTGTATACATCTGACTTTTGTTTAGTAATTTGGGTTTTATATGACCCATTTCTTTCTTAATCTTATCTTTTCTTATCAATATTTTATAACTATTATTAAAAATATACTTATTAAATATTATACTTTAATATAATTTTTACAGACAGAATTTTAAAGAAAAACTCATTGAAAACACCCAACCTGGAAATACTTACTCAGGACTATAAACAGCCTAAGATAAGCTATCTAAACAAAAGCATAAGATTACTAGATCTAACTGCTCAAGTAAAGAATTTTAAATTTCTAGATAATCTTAAACAGATTTTTTGGTAGGGTTTTAAATTTCAAACTTTTGTTTTCCCTTGTAAAATTTCCTTGATTAAAATAATTTACTTTTACATGTTCTTTAAAATTCGCTTTCATCTTCTAAAATAAACTTTGATAGAATTTCTTAAAATCCTTTTATCATTCTAGTTAAACTCATCCAACTGGTACTTGTCGGGACTTACAACCATACTGCCCTTTTTTCCCAAGGCCTGTTGTTTATTCTGAAATCAAAATAGATTTTAAGAGATTTTTCAAATTTTATTTTAGAGAACCGTTAGCAAACTTGAACATAAATAACCCATTTACTCTGGCATAAAATATTTTATTATATATGAAAAATTACAGAACTTAAAAGTATAATAACCAAAAGATTACAAAAATATAAAAGCTTAAAACATATACTAATAGATTGCTTCTGCCTCATACCAAGAAAAGTAGGGGGTCGTCTTTTGAATTTCTGCCTCAATTAAAATAATATATTAAAATCTTTAGATTCAGATAAAATAACTAAGGTTAATTCAAGATTATAATCTCTTATTTGTGCTTCTATTCTTTCTTTACTAGTTCTAGCAATTATAATTCTAGAGGTAAAGTCTGAAATTCTAGACTTATGCCAATTATATAATTCTAATGAATGTCTATAAGTTATAAGTTCTTCGTTATAATAATCTAATCTGGTCTTTCAAAAATCATATAAAAGATTAACTCTTCTTAATCGTTCTTCTGCAGATTCTATTTTATTTCTTCATTCTAAAATTCTATTCATTATAATAAAGTTTGCAATGAAGCAAAACAATTTTCTCGTCACTCAACTAGAGAGATCAGAAGTGTAGTCTAGAGAGGAGAGGATACTTATGATTGTAAAGTATAAAATTATAAATTCAAGGCATTTACAAAGTATAAAATTTATACCTTTTCAGGTTTTGTTTATCAATTTTCTTGGATTGGATTCTGCTAACTTGAGAGTGTTTCTAGATTGCTTTTAAAAATTTGGTGTGAGTTATTAAAGAAATAAAACTTGATATTTACAACTGAAAATTAGAGTTTACCGGTTACTTACAGTTTACTGGATCTTTATTAAAGCGTCTGAATTATTGTTCTCTGACGTAATTGCTTACTTTTCTTCTTGGTCTAATAATTATGTTTAGTGTATTTATGACTTTAGTATTAATAATGCTAAAAGTCTCTTCTTTCTTTATTTATTTTTATCTTATTCAATAATTGTATACGTCTGACTTTTGTTTAGTAATTTGGGTTTTATATGACCCATTTCTTTCTTAATCTTATCTTTTCTTATCAATATTTTATAATATTATTAAAAACATACTTATTAAATATTATACTTTAATATAATTTTTACAGACAGAAATTTAAAGAAAAACTCATTGAAAACACCCAACCTGGAAATACATACTTAGGACTATAAACAGCCTGAGATAAGCTATTTAAACAAAAGCTTAAGATTACAAAAACTGCTCAAGTAAAGAATTTTAAATTTCCTGATAATCTTAAATAGATTTTTTGGTAGGGTTTTAAATTTCAAACTTTTGTTTTCCCTTGTAAAATTTCCTTGATTAAAATAATTTACTTTTACAGGTTATTTAAAATTCGCTTTTATCTTCTAAAATAAACTTTGATAGAATTTCTTAAAATCCTTTTATCATTCTAGTTAAACTCATCCAACTAGTACTTAAGTCGGGACTTATAAATCATACTGCCCTTTTTTCCCGAGGCCTATTGTTTATTCTAAAATCAAAATAGATTTTAAGAGATTTTTAAAAATTTATTTTGGAGAACCGTTAGCAAACTTGAACATAAATAACCCATTTACTCCGGCATAAAATATTTTATTATATATGAAAAATTACAAAACTTAAAAGTATAATAACCAAAAGATTACAAAAATATAAAAGCTTAAAACATATACTAATAGATTGCTTCTGCCTGATACCAAGAAAAGTAGGGGGGTCATCTTCTGAATCTTTGCCTCAATTAATACAATATATTAAAATCTTCAGATTCAGATAAAATAACTGAGGTTAATTTAAGATTATAATCTCTTATTTGTGCTTCTATTCTTTCTTTACTAGTTCTAGCAAGTATAATTCTAGAGATAAAGTCTAAAATGCTAGACTTATGCCAGTTATATAATTCTAATGAACATCTATAAGTTATAAGTTCTTCATTATAATAATCTAGTCTGATCTTACAAAAATCATATAAAAGATTAACTCTTCTTAATCGTTCTTTTGCAGATTCTATTTTATTTCTTATTTCTAAAATTCTATTCATTATAATAAAGTCTGCAATGAAGCAAAATAATTTTCTCTTCACTCAACTAGAGAGATCAGAAGTGCAATCTAGAGAGGAGAAGATACTTATGATTACAAAGTATAAAATTATAAATTCAAGGTATTTACAAAGTATAAAATTTATACCTTTTCAGGTTTTGTTTATCAATTTTCTTGGATTGGATTCTGCTAACTTGAGAGTGTTTCTAGATTGCTTTTGAAAATTTGTTGTGAGTTATTACAGAAATCAAACTTGTTATTTACAGCTGAAAATTAGAGTTTATCGGTTACATAAAGTTTACCGGATCTTTATTAAAGCGTTTGAATTATTGTTCTCTGACGTAATTGCTTACATTTCTTCTTGGTCTAATAATTATGTTTAGTTTATTTATGACTTTAGTATTAATAATGCTAAAAGTCTCTTCTTTCGTTATTTATTTTTGTCTTATTCAATAATTGTATACGTCTGACTTTTATTTAGTAATTTGGGTTTTATATGACCCATTTCTTTCTTACCCATTTCTTTCTTAATCTTATCTTTTTCTTATAAATATTTTATAACTATTATTAAAAATATACTTATTAAATATTATACTTTAATATAATTTTTACAGACAATAAATTTAAAGAAAAACTCATTGAAAATACCCAACCTGGAAATACTTACTCAGGACTATAAACAGCCTGAGATAAGCTATCTAAACAAAAGCTTAAGATTACTCTAACTACTCAAGTAAAGAATTTTAAATTTCCAGATAATCTTAAACAGATTTTCTGGTAGGCTTTTAAATTTCAAACTTTTGTTTTCCCTTGTAAAATTTCCTCGATTAAAATAATTTACTTTTAAAGGTTATTTAAAATTCGCTTTTATCTTCTAAAATAAACTTTGATAGAATTTCTTAAAATCCTTTTATCATTCTAATTAAACTCATCCAACTGGTATTTAAGTCATGACTTACAACCATACTGCCCTTTTTTCCCATGGCCTCTTGTTTATTCTGAAATCAAAATAGATTTTAAGATATTTTTCAAAATTTATTTTAGAGAACCATTAGCAAACTTGAACATAAATAACCCATTTACTCCGGCATAAAATATTTTATTATATATGAAAAATTGCAAAACTTAAAAGTATAATAACCAAAAGATTACAAAAATATAAAAGCTTAAAACATATACTAATAGATTACTTCTGCCTATATGTAGAAAACAATACCCTATCTTATTTCCTCTTGCTTAACAAGTATTAATTATTCTGATAATAGTGGTGAGGACATATTCCCACTACATTATTTGATTTCTATCTTATCTTCATTTATTGTCTTTTTGCTAGAACGACCTATCTTTTTCCATCTGTTTTTCTTCTAGAATTCATTTCTAGTTGTCTTTTGTTTAGAAGGTTCTTCTTTCTTTTTCAGTTATCCTTCTTCTAGAGTGGAATATTCTTTTTGGATGTCGTTGATTTTTCTTCTTGGACCCTACTGGATGTTCCGGGAGTATCTACCCTTTGGGTTTCCTCAAAGTCCATGTTCTGCTTGGTATTAAAATTTATCATAGGCCTTTGCAGTTTTTGATTTAACTGGTTTGGTATCTCCAAAATTTTATTGAACCAGTCGGCCCATCCTTTAGATGGTCTAGTATCTAAAGCCTCAAGCCCATTTGCTAGATCGTATTGAGCTTTTTCTACTTCCTTGGTTGTATTGTCTATTTCTACGGACAAGTCTTTAATGGTTTCTGTATTATCATAAATCATTTCCAATCTTTCTAAAATTAATTCTTCCTTGGTTTTTCCTTATCACTTATAACTCCTGCGTATGATGTATTATTTTTAAAATGTTCTAATTTAGATTCTAAGTCTTTTATCTTTTATTCAACAGATTCTCATTTTGTTCTTTTTCTATTATTTATCCTTGTAATGTATGTACTTGTTTCTTTAATTGTATCATTTCTTCGGGTATATCCTCAGGTATCTCTACTTGCATTGTTAGTATATCACTTCGATCTGTAGTTTGTTCTGTTATCTCTGGGCTGGTATAAAAAGTAGTTAAGTATTTTTTAGCCTCAGTATACGCTTTTTTTACTGACATATATTTCTTGTATTTTGGGTCTTTATGAGTAGTGACCTGTATAACCTGCTCCCAAGTCTTATAGATCCTTGGTTGAGGACCATTATATACTACGTATGCAATATCATTTATATTTCTCTGGGTAAAGTATACACTGAACCCATTTATGGCTGCAATAGCATGTCTATCATCTTTTCTTTTTACTACCACCCATAAGTTGTCTAGCAGTATTCTCTCAGTATCATTTAGTATGGTTCCGTTAGGATAATTAAATGCCCAAGAAGTCTCTCCAAAGTCTGCAAAATTGAGTTTGTCTGAAAATACCATCGCCTTAGGTTTAGATTGGTTTTTATTTATTACTTGTATATCTTCTGGCATCTACCGAGCTTCTTATGTATTTATCAAGGTAGCTAATGTGGGTCTTATTGAAGTGTTTTCATGGTATTTTGTTATCTTGCCTTTATCTTTATGAATAGAAGACCTCATTTTCTTGTCTTTTTCTTCTATGTCTGTCTGATATTTCCTGCATTATCAAAAAATTGTAAGAGTCTAGATAATATATCAGCAATCTTATTATTTTCACCGTGTCGTGTATATGCTCTAATTGTGGTTTATAACCTTTCTGTAATAAGAGTGAAGTTAATTTATGCTAGCTTTTGTACGATGATCTTTTCTTTTCTTTCTTTAAAATTGTTATACTATTTAACAATAGCAATACAATCCGTTCTAATGGTGAATTTTATCTTTCCGATTATAAAGAATTCAAATAATTCTAAAGCATAATATATAGCTAGTAATTCTGAGTCTATGGTACTAATTTCTCCATTTTCCTTAAAGGATCCACTAGCGTATCTACAAATTTTTTCTTCTGATTTATTTGAAATCTTATGTGGTTTGCTGATTAAAACAGCTCCCCACCCTGATGTTGATCCATCAATTTCTATTATTAGATAGTCTATATCTAAAGGAATTTCCAATTTAGGTAAATTCTTTACCTTTTCTTTTATTCTTCTAATTATTTCATAATCGTTATAATTATATTTCTCAAATACTTCTTTGCCAGTCTTCAGGTATAATGGTTTTAAGTATTTTGACAAGTCTTTTATAAAGGCCTGGCATAATTTAACAAACCTAATATTTAATTGTTTCTTTTCTTTTATAGTTTCTGGAAATTCTAAAATCTTGTTTGTTATATGCTGCTGTAATTCTATTTGTCCGTCTCCAACTAGAACTCCTAAAAAATTTATCTTAGTTTTCCCAATTCTATCTTTTTCTTTGATATTATAAGACCATTATCTTCAAATTTCTTAAAAACTTGTCTAAGATGTCTATTGTGTTCTTTAGCAGTTTTACTAAAAACAAGTATATCGTCTATATATACCACAGGAAAGTCTGAATAATTCTCAAAAATTCTATCCATTCTTTTTTGAAAAACGGTAGGTGCATTTTTAAGTCCTAATGGCATTACTAGCCATTCCTAGTGTCCTATGGGATTTGGAAAAATAATGCAGTCCATTCTATTGAGTCTTTATGCATTCTTATTTGATAGTATCTCGATTTTAGATCAAATTTACTCATAAACTTTGATCATTGTATTTTATTTATAAGCATTTCTTTATTTGGTATATCATATCCATTATCTTCAGTATTATCATTTAGCTGCTTATAGTTTATTACCATTCTACATTTTCCTCATTTCTTTTCTACATTATTATTAACAAAGAAGCTAGGTGACCTATGTCTTGACTCTGATCATCTAATAAAATTATTTCTTATAAGTTCTTCTAGAGCTTCTTTATACCATTCTAATTGTTGATTATAAGCAGATATTGTTTCTGCTCTTATAATTGTATCCGGATTTATAATTTCTAATTTATACTCTGTTGGATTTCTATTCCAATGTTTCTGAGGATTTTCTCCTATTATTTCTATCTTTTCGAGTCTAGATTGATATTGTAAAATATCATCGTCTAAGATTTTATTATTTAATTGGCTAGAATAAATATAATATGTTTCTATCGTATAAAAATCCTTATCTGTATCTTCTAAATAATTTATGTGTTTCTGGTTTTGTTTCTGTCTATGCCTCTCATCCCCTTGAGAACAAGTTTTAGTGGCATTTGGTATGGAAAAGGTATTGAAACTAAAACTTATGTAGTCTTTGGTTATCATTGCCATTCTGGTATCATGTATAAGATAGTTTAGTCCTAGAATAGCTAAGTATCCTAATTGTTATAAATTTTTATCTGGAATATTAGTTATAGTAGTAACTATTTATCCTTATTTATATCTACCATTTCTATAATAATTTCTGGTATATATTGTGAACATAGTTATACTATCATCCATTTATCTTCCAATAGTAGGTCTGCCTAAATTATGTTTGTATTTTGAAGGAATTAATTTATCATCTATTTTGGATGTTGAACACCCGTCGTCTATTAATGCTAACCCTTTTATAATTAAATCCTGTATTTTACATGTTATTTCAATAGTATAGCTTGTATATGGTGTTTTATAAGGCTGTCTATTAATTCTATGGTAATTAAACCTTTTTCGTATAAATCTAATAAAATTTCATCATTTATATCAATATCTAGTAAATCTATAATATATTTCTGACTATTTTCTTGTATGGCTATTTCTAGTTTTTCTTCTTCTAATATACTTACTCTTTCTTCTAGATTAGAAATTCTATCTTCCATTAGTCTAAATCTTTCTCTCCAATTTCTTTGTTCTATGTCGTCTTTAAAGGTATAAGTATTTTTGGCTTCTGTTGCTAATGTTGGCCATTCTAAACTATTATCTTATTCCCAACAGTATTTACAAATTTATGTATAACAGTTATAACATTGAGCTCTTAATTCTATGACTGGGTATGAATGACATTTATAACATTCTTTATCATCATTTCCTTTTCTATAATTCCATGTATGTTCTATACATTCAGTTCTATCCATAAAGTCTATATTTGTATATCTTTCTATTTTGCATCTAATAAGTCTAATGATTCATTGTCATTCTCTTCATTCTCAATAGTATATTCTTGTATTTCACTTACAATTGAATATATAGTCTCTGTATAACTAACTTCTTCAGTTATTACTAGTAGGTCTAAGTTAATATTTTCTGCTAGTCTTGATTCTCTAGTATGTATATTATGTTTATTAGGACATTTAGTAGATAAATGACCTATTTCTCCACATGCATAACATGTAATAGTATTCTTGTATTGTTTTCTTTCATTAAACCTTCTAACATGTCTCTTAGGGTTTAAAAATGGTTTTCTAGCATTAGTTTTAGATTTTCTAATATAGTATGATTTTCTTACTTTATTATATGGTTTTTCTGTTTTATGATATTTATAATTCTTATTCTTTGGTTTTTTATTGCAAGAAATGCAAGTATCCTGTCCGTATTGTTGCGGCGTATAAATATTATTGCAAAAACCATAATTATTTTTCATTTGTCTTTGTATACTTATTTCTGTACACTTCTTTTCTAAATGTTTTATTATTTAGTATGCTAAAGTAGTTATATTTAAAGTATAATTATTTTCTTTTTCTATAAATTTATTTCCTACTTCTTGAATTTCCTAACCTAATGGTCCTAGTAGTTTAAGAAGTAATTTCTTCATAAATTCTTTATTATAAGTATTTTGACTTTTAGCTGTGAAATGTATATAGTCATTTAAAAATGGCACTGTATATTTCCAGTCATTAAGCTTTAATTGTTCTAAATTTCTTACTGCTTCTTTTTGCTGTATAATTGATCCGATATTGGGGTCTGTTGTAGTCAAAAGATTGCTTATAGTATTACTGAAATTCCAGGGATTATTTCTTACATTTATAAGCTTAGTATATTCTTGTGGAAAATTGATTTTAAAATCATCCCACATTCTTTTAGTTGTATTTCCTAATGTAGTTTCTAGAAAACTATATATTTGTTCTAGAGTATGATTAAATTCTTTTCTAAGTAATTCTCAACAGTTATACATTTCCATTGCTGTATGACTTCTAGCCAAATTTGAGGCGAGTATTTTTCTAATTGCAATAGACTTTCTTCATTATATATTCCTATAGGAAATCTATTTCCTCTAGATTTGTATTTTTCGTTATTATTTTGATATTTTGTATATTGCCTTGGAGGTTTATTTCCTCTAGTATAATTTATATAAGTAGGCTCACGTTTTGGCAGTTCTAACGAAGTTTCTACCTTAGTATTTGATGGTCCAATTCCATCTACTAATTATTGAGGTATATTATTAAGAAATTCTTCTAATTCTTCTGTTTCCATTAAATTTCTAGTATAATTACTTGATGTCTCGATTTCTTCTGATTCTAGTACCTTTATAATTTCTTCTGAGTATATTCTTTTTTCAAAAATATCTATTATTTCGTGAGGTTTTTTATTCTCATATGCTTTCTTAATCCAGATTTGTCTTTCCTTAATTGATTGATTTATAAATTGTATAACAATCTTATTGTAATTTTCTCTAGTTTGGAAGTATTTTTTATTATATAAGTCATAAAATATGGTTTTTTTAGGGTCTATCTTTATATCTACTAAGTCTATATTTTGTTCATTAACAGCCTATGAACTATTAGTCTGAGTATCTATTTCTAAATTTTCTGTTTGGTTCCTATAATTATTAAATCTAATACTAATTCTTCCAGTATTATCTTCAAAGATTTGACTTTCTTCTGGTATAATTTTTATTTGATTTTCTTTAAATAGTCTGGTTATATTCCATTTTATTCCAGCATAAATCTCAGCTGAAAATTTTGGTGGTTTTATAAATCTAATGCCTTTTGAAGCTAAGACTTGTATTATATCTTCCACCTTACATTTATATTTTATATTGGTAGAATTAATTGATTTACCAATTAATCCAGTAGTTATAATGAGATTATTTTTGTTTATTAGTCCATAACCTTGGGTCATGATCCCTATTTTTATCTGATGTAAGTCTTTTGATCTAAAAAGAACTCTTGAACGCAATAGAATAACCCCTTATTATCGTTCATGCCTATATCCATTATACTTATGAGTTTCTTAGCTTCCTCTTGTATCGAATCATCGTATATTGTTATTACAGTATGTACTCCTAAGTCTTGTCTAGTCATGCCTTTTATTACTATTATAATAAGGCCTAAATGAGTATATTTATATCATCTTTAGCTATTTGTCTGGCTATAGATTTGTCTATCAAAGGTATATTAACTATATCAGTGTCTCTGCATTTTATAGATTTCTCTTCGGATTTTTTAAGAAATCTATAACTTTCTGTCCATTTACCTTTCTGGTAAAGTATTTTAGGATATATATATATATATATATATAGATAAACATCTGAACTTGAAGTTGAAAGCAAACAAAAGGATCGAAATCAAACATATTCAATTTTCTTTATCAATATTATTCAAACATAATGTGGATCTTCGTAAATAGAATAACTGTCTAGGCAAAACGTTGATAGGGAAATACCTTATCCCCGTAAAAAATTGGATCTTCTTTAGAGGAGCAAACCAAGGCAGCCTAACTTAGAGGATAAAATAAAGGAAAATTCTGAAATACCAATTCAGAATGTGGAAAATTTGAAAGATAGGTCGATTGATTCGGAGCAGCCAATTGTTGAGGAGGACCATGACTTAAGTAGTACTAGGGCTGACCTTGATGCTATCGCAGACAACTTTGGTTTCGATTTGGTTATCTATACCCCGTCAGTTCAAAAACCAGTTGAAGACTATGAGGGTATTAATTAAGAGGTTCAGTTGTTTAAGAATAAAATTGTTACTCCTTCTAGCTCGAGCTTTTATGTGGGTGTTCACCCGGAAACTACAGCCATTGAGGGTGGTGATGTAAGTTGGTCAGATTTGGCAAAGGAAGAATATAGAGGAGGTCTAAATGGTGAAGTTTATCACCGAATGCATGCATGAGAGCTTTCAGTGACTTTGTTATTGCTTCAGCTTCACAAAGCATAGGTTCTAACATTACGGGAAGTGGGTCTACTAGCAATAAGATTGTAGATAATAATTCACCCACATTAGGAGAAGAAAGACAAACGAGGATACAAACCTTCAATTGGGAGGCATTATCAGTTAAGTAAAAGAATAGTTTCAAGGTTGCCTCTAGAGAGCAGGCTCAACGTGAACGTAGAAAACTGAGCAAATATTCACCTTCTTACGGAGTTATTCTTACTTTTTAGCTTGTTTCTTTTTTATTTTTCTAGATGTTTTTATTTCAATTTATTTTAATAAAATTTGTGCCGGAATTCACGGTCTCAACTTCATAAAAAATACATAATGTTGGCTAATAAGGATTACTCAAAAAAGTCGATCAAGGACAATGTATGTACATCAAAACTCAAACAAACAATGAAGTGTAAAGCCTCTAGGATTTAACTTAAATAAAATATATTTCACAACATATGAACACACACATGAACCTTGAGCCTATACTAACTATAAGAACATGATTGTTATTTAGCAAATTGAGTCTACATACCAGAAAGTATGAGAATAATAGTAAACTATACAAGATCAAACAAAAGATTTTGAACATATTAGATATTATAGCCATTTGATCTTATTTCAAAGTTCAGTATATGTAGAGAATCCATGGACCGGGATAGTGTTGGACTCGATAGTTTGAGTGAGCATACAAGTGGGGTTGAGCCCATCTAACACAAAACCAATTGACTTGTGCTAAGACCCAATCTACTCCACTTATATACTACTCATTATTAATGTTATTACTGATGTGGAATAATCTCAACATCTCCAACACCCCCCCTCAAGTGCTACTAGGCCTATACCAGTTCCCACTTGCAAAACATACCTTGGCCTATCTCCTCGGAGGTTCAAGGTCATCAACAGGTCTAGTCTTTCTGCTCCACCAGGACTTTAACAAGAAATAAGGATCTCGGATGTCGGGCCTTCTTCTCGCTCTGATACCATGTAGAGAATTCATGGGCTGTGAGAGTGTTGTGCTCGATAGTTTGAGTAATCATACAAGTGGGGTTGAGCCCATCTAACACAAAACCAATTGGCTTGTGTTAATGCCCAAACTCCACTTATATACTACTCATTATTAATGTTTATTACCGATGTGGGACAATCCCAACATCTCCAACAGTATATTCCTCAACAAAGTAGTCAAGGCACTGAGGCACACTCAAGGCACAAGGCCACGCCTTGAGCGCTATAGGCGTAAAATTTAGCCTAAAACCCCTAAAGATGCAAGGACTAGTTTGAGAGCCTAGTCACTCCTCTAACTACTATATTCCTCAATATGATCGTCAAGATATAAATTTGTATTCATATAACATTATCCAAATTCAATGAAAATAATAGATCCTACTTCCTAGAAGAAAGAGGCCACCACCCACATTATACTGAATAGCAATAAAAGCCGAAGAAACTTACAACTAGTCAAGACAGCTTATAACTTATTCAAGATTTCAATAGATTTGAAGCTTACTTTACTTATCTCCAAATCTCTAACTCTGTGATTAGAGAATCAAGATGCTGCTTTAGCCTAAAAAATCCAACCCAAAGGAATTTAATTTGGAGGAACCAGGACTGATACAAAGATAATTTGTGAATCAATAATAATAGATCCTGCTTTGGCCTATGGTTGATGCTCAAAATATGCTGTGAATGTGTAATTAACCTTAATTTGTATGTTAAAAGTTTGTGTTGAGCATAGATAATCTTGTATATATGTCATGTGCTGATTGTGATTTTGAGAATGAAAATCATAAAGATGAATGATGGTGTCTTAGAACATTTTGTTGAAATAACTACTAGAAGTTTTTGTATATCCCTTATAATTACAATATTTAATTAAAAAGAAGTGGTATTCTTTTTTTTAAAAAAAAAAAACTCCCAGAAAGTGAATGTGACTCTCCGAAAGCTAAAAGATTGAGACGGGAGAAAATTTCAGGGCATAGTCCCTAACTAGGTTGGTTTCCACGCTTGCCTACAAAACTCCCGCCCCTATTTTATTAATAAAAAGTTACGATTCTCAAGCGGAGAAGGGTAATTTAAGTACATAGCAAGAGTCCCGGGTTAACAAATAAATTCAAGATCATTACAATGAAATAAAAACCAACAATAATTAATGCTCGAAAGAAGAATGTCGGCTTGATCATATGCTCCCTCAAACACCAATTTATTCCAACTTTTCCAAAGATTCCAAGTGATAATAGACCAAAGAGATGTCCCAAATTCCATATAACTACCCGGGCGACAAAGAGCTTGCCAAATGTCAAACAATTCAATGATGTTACTTGGAATCGGTAATGGTAACCCTAATCATTTCAGAAATTCAGTCCAAACATGGAAACTTGAGTCACATAAGAGAAGTAATTGATCAATTGTTTCAATTTCATTACAGAAAGGGCAAGTGGTATCACCAATTGAATGATAGCCTCGGGAGAGTAAAAATGATCTAGTTGGAATCCGACCATGGAAAAGCATCCAACCAAAAAATTTTACTTTTGGTACAAGACATGCATGCCAAATGGTAGTGAAATCAAGTCTTGGAGTTGTCCAACATCGAGCACAATAGAATAATTTGTAAAATGAAGTGGCTGAGAATTGTTTATTACGACCATCATCCCAGTAGAACTTATCGTCAACTAAAGAAAACCAAGGCTGCAATGTTGGAGCAGCGGCACCAGTGGCAGAATTAGAAGCAGCAGCAATGACATTTGTAACAGCCATATTAACAGAGTTGACAGGCGGGACAGGAGCAGCAAAACCAATGATAGGAGCAGCAGAACCAGTGACAGCAGCAGGAACGAAATGACAGCAGATATAGTAACTGGGTTGAATAACGTAGGGACTGCTAATGCGATCCAACGATGCAAGTGACAGTAACATTCTTGCAAGGTAATACGGAGATTATACTTCCAAAATAGACGACAATAAGCATCCATCGAAAAAATTGACAAACAACCAACACTTATGGAACATCTCGTATTATTACACAAAAAGTATAGGTCCGGGAAGAGAGAATAGAGGGGCTTATCCGAAGTCCAATTATCATTCCAAAAAGAAGCCAAGTTTCCGCTACCAATAGTCACACGGCAATGGAGGAAAATATTTCCCAAAACACTTCGTTCCGAGAACAACATGACACAATATTCTTCCAAATCGGTGACAAGTATGAATTGCCCATATTTATGAAATTCGACCAAGATTCAAATCCATAAATAGCAACACAATGAGAATACCAAAGAGTGCTATGATTAGTCCCTCGAATCTTCCAAATCCACTTGAAAAGCAAGCTGTAATTTATCAACAAAAAGTCTCTAACATTTAAACCCCCAAGATGATAAGGTAACTTGATAGTTGCCTAACTAATCTTGCAAATTTTGGAAGAGTTAGAATCCCCACATCATAAGAAATTCCTCAATAACTTTATCAAGACTACATTGATAGACGATGGCATCTTATAGATTGACATAATATAGATTGGAATAGATGATAAAACTGACTTAATTAACATTAAGCGACCCGTGTAAGATAGACAACGTCCCTTCCAATTAGCTAGACGTTTCTTAAACTTATTAACAAGGGGATCCCAACTCGCTAGAGGAACCCGATTAATGCAAAGTGGGGAACCAAGGTAGGTGATTGGAAAGTTTTCCACTCGACAACCCAAAACAGCATCACTTGAAAGTAAGAGTGCATCCGAGCAATGTATACCTAGAAGTGTGCTTTTGTGATAATTGATACGTAGCCCAGATATAACCTCAAAGCATTTAAGAACTCATAGAAAATTCGGAATAGCATCCAAGCGAGGCGGAAGGAAACAAAGTGTATCATCCGCAAATTGGAGCAATGAAACATTCGGCAACGATAAGTCTTCTTCAAAATGTGGCAGCAGCCCCATCTCGATACTCTCATCAAACATTTTGTTCAAGCTTTCCGCCGCCATGACAAAAATAAAAGGCGAGAGCGGGTCACCTTGTTTTACATCCTTTTGAATCCGAATTAGACTAGTCGGACTGCCATTTACTAGGATAGAAGTAGTTGACGACTTGCGACAATTAGACAACCAAGAAACCCATTTCTTATCGAAGCCCATCTTGGCTAGTACTGCATCAATATATACCCAAGATACACACTCAAAAGCTTTCCGAAAGTCTAACTTGAGGACCAAACATGAGCGATGATGATAGTGGAATTTGTTTATGATTTTCAGGCTAGGAAAGAGCAATCGTGAATACGTCTTCCTTTGATGAACGCAAATTGACTCTCAGAGACTATATGTGGGAGAATCGGTTGAAGTCTCATTGCTAACAATTTAGCAATGATTTTATATACCCCATTTATGAGAGCAATCGATCTAAAGTCGTTTAGATTTTTCACCCCCGGTGATTTAGGAACTAATACCGTAAAAGAGAATTTAATTGAGAATGAAAGGCGTGATGAAGAATGAATGTCGATGATTAGACTCATAATTTCAGGTTTAATGTCTCCCCAAAATCGTTTATAAAAGTGGAAGTTGAATCCGTCTGGTCCAGGTGCCTTATTCTCCCCACAAGCACAAATTGTATTCCACACCTCATCAACCGAAAAGGGGGCTATCAAGCTAGTATTTTAGACCTTCGATACTTTCAGAAATTTTGGCTTATGAAGAGAAAATGATACAGCCAAGGCAGCAGCAAACAAGTTCTCGAAAAATTCCCGAATCACCGATGAGATTTGCACTTCATCCGTAATTAGAGACCCTCCAACCTCCAACTGAAAAATACGATTATTGCGGAAGTGAGCAAAGGCTCTGCGCTGGAAAAAAGCAATGTTGTTGTCCCCCAAAAGAGTCCACGATACTCGGGACAGCTGATGGCGTATGCTTTCCATGTTGCGATGCATGAGGGTGAGAGCACTCTTTTCAACAGCAAGATGTGAGGATTCTGATGCAGATAAAGGCTGCACAACCTCGCTTGAAGTGAGGTTCAGAATTGATATTTCTGTATCTTTGATTCTCTTATCAAGTTATCCGTAATTAGAAGCATGCCACGATCTTAGAACATTACTCAATAGATGAAGCTTGCAGGAAATGTCGCTGTTGCCATTTAATTCACAAATGGTATCCCATTTCAACTTAATAAAAGGATGAAAGCTTGAATCTTCCCACTAGAAATTTAGCGAACGAATGGTTTTGGTCTCCTTTGCATTAAGGGCTTAGATTGAAATAAAATAGCAAGATGATCTGAGAGACAAGTGTCAAGGGTCGAGATTAACATCGATGGCCAAGAGTCTAAAAGAGCACAAGTTGCAAGAACCCGATCAATTCGTGAAAAAGCGATGCTATTATGCCAAATATAGTTGCGGCCATGAAGGGGAAGGTCTTGTAGCTCTGATTCGTTGACAAAATCTTGGAAGCAACCCATACTTGGAGAAATCCTACCACTCGACCTTTCGGAAGTTGATAATACTTCATTAAAATCACCACACATTAACACATTCCTGAGGATCTGAAAATATAGCATTAGCTCCCTCCACATAGCATTACGATCCTCACTATTTGTGGATCCATAAACCATGATGAGATGGAAAGAAATATGCAGTTGCACAATGTCAAAAATCGCCCATCTATTTGATGATTGATGAACACATGTTTGAGTTATTACTGAGTTCCAAGATAATAAGAGACCACCAGAAAAACCTGGAGAAGAAATAATGTGATAACCGAAATCGTTATGACCCCACAAAGAACGAACTATATGCTCCGAAATGGAGCCAACCTTTGTCTCGACAAGAGCCAAAAATCCATGGAATGTTTACGAATAATTGAGTGAACAAGACCTTTCTTGACCTTGTTACCAAGTCCTCCTCTGCAATTCCAACTGATTAAGTTAAATGTCATAATAAATAAATAAACCTAGAAATACTGTAATTTAAGCTGCCGAGGTTAAGTCCATGATGCTAAGGATAATTTCTTTATGTTTTAAATAGACCCATTTTAGAACCAATGTCAAAAGCCATAACATTCTCATTTGTTGGTTTTTCACATGATAGCAAGATAATTCTATTCATATTGCGGATATCCGACTCCGAAGATAATTAGATGCAAGGCTCAGATGCTGCCACTGTTTCTGTATTAATGCTGTTCTTTTTTTTTTTTAAACTCCCGGAGAGTCGGTGTAACTCTCTGAAAGCTAAAAGTTTGAGGTGGGAGAAAATTTCGGGGCGAGGTCCCCAACTAGGTTGGTTTCCCCGCTTCCCTACAAAACTCCCGACTCTCTTTTATTAATAAAATAGTTATAATTCTCGAGAAGAGAAAAGTAACTTAATTACAAAGTAAAAATCTCGGGTTTACAAAAATGTCCATGCACGCTAAACAAATGCTACGTCTATCACAAAGAAACAAAAACCAACAAAGATTAACACTTGCCGCGCAGATATCTCTATTACGAGCTTTCCTTCAAAAATCCACATGTTGCGACGCTTCCAAATGAACCAATAAATGATTAACCAAAGAGAACTCCCGAAGTTATAGGAATTACCTGGCCGAAACATTGCTAGCCATATGTTGAAAAATCCCAAGAGAGAATTAGGAATCGGTAAAGGGATTTCCAACCATTTGTGAGCCTCCGTCCAAACTCGAGAACTTGTTCGACGTTGAAGGAATAGATGCTTAATCGTTTCAACCTCACTACAAAACGGACAAGTGGGATCATCGTTTGTGAGACATCCTCTTGAAAAGAGAAAATCCTGAGTTGCTAATCTTCCGTGGAGAATTAACCAACCAAAAAATTTAATTTTTGGTAAAGTATAAGCTGACCAAACCAAATTAAAATAAGCCAAGGGAGCTGTCCAAGCATATGTGTGATGGTAGATGTAAGTAAACGATACTGCCATGAACTGCTTTACCCCCCCCCCCCCGCTGTTCCAGCAGAAGCTTTCCTCGACAATACCAAAGCAAGGCTGTATTGTGGTCACAACATCAGACGCAGAGCTGGTTCTGAAAAGTTTCAGGACTTCTTGGCAGATCCACGACCGGAGTTGGCAGCAGCAGTCATACTGCAAAAGTCGAAGATTTCTCTTCCAAAATGGTCGGTTGAAAGAGTTTGTGCCAAAAACATTCATGCATCCAAATAAAGTTGAACATCGCTTATTGTTGCATAAAGAGTATAAGTCCGGAAAGAGATCTTTTAATGACTTATTTGCTATCTAATTATCATGCCAAAAAGATGATAAATTACCATTTCCAATCTCCACACGGTAATTGGTAGAAAATAGATCCCATTTGACTTTATTATGAACGCAACTCTTAACAATCAAACGCTAAATAGGAGATAAAGAAGAGATGTCCGCATTAGCCAAATCCATCCAAGATACAAAGCCATAGCTAGCAACACAATGCGAGTACCAAAGTGATTCGCGATTAGCCTTTCTAATTTTTCAAATCCACTAAAAAAGAAGACTAGAATTGATTAAGGAAAAGTCCCTAATGTTTTATCCCCCGAGTTGATACGGTAAATTCATGGTTGCCCAACTAATCTTACAAACCCCCAATAAATTCGAGTCACCACGCCATAAAAAATTCCTCATTAACTTAGTTAAAGTTTCATTAATCATCGATGGCATCTTGTGTAATGACATAAAGAAGATTGGGAGGGAAGATAATACCGATTTTAGAAGAACCAGGCGGCCAACATATGAGATACAATGACCTTTTCAATTCGCTAGACGTTTCTTGAATTTGCCCACCAAAGGATCCCAGCTTGTCAATGGTAAATGATTAATACAAAGTGGCCTTCCTAGGTAGGTTACTGGGAATTTTTCTACTCGACAACCCAGTATAGTGGCACCCGATTAAAGAAACTCCTCAGAACAGTGAACACAAAGGAGCGTACTTTTGTGAAAGTTAATGCATAATCCAGAGATGAGCTCAAAGCATTTGAGGATGTGAATGAAGATCTGAAGCGCGTCCAAGTAAGGGGGAAGGAAACAAAGAGTATCATCAGCAAACTGAAGAAGGGATACATTAGGAATAGAAGCATCTTCCTCAAATCCCGGAAGGAGGCCCTCACTGATGCTTGCATCAATCACCTATTTTAAACCTTCAACCGCAAGAACGAATATAAAAGGTGAGAGTGGATCACCTTGCTTAACTCCTCAACGTATCTTTGGAAGGTGTTATAATGGATCATTGGAATTCACGCTTTCCAAGTCTTCCTCCATCGCAGCTTCTTTTGTATAAGCTTAAAACTTTGCATCCAGTTTTATGTGCTTGGAACAAAGATGTCTTCGGCAACTTTGAGGTTAATATCGAATGAAGTTAGAACAATCTGCTGCAAATTCAAAATCTAATATCAACAGGCGATATTAATGAAAATTTGAGTGAAGAGGAATTTGATGCGCATGCTCAATTAGATCTTCACATTCGGTAACTGGATCACTAGGAGAGAAGCGGGATACATTGGCTTAAGGATGGTGATCGAAATTCTAGTTTCTTTCACAAAGTGGCAAGCGTGCGTCTGTCGATGAGAGGAATTCACTCTATGATCGTCAATGGTGAGATGTCTACAGACTCGGAGGCTATTTCGCTCATATTGTCCATTACTTTGAGGGGCTATTTTTTCGTGACAATATTGTTGAAATCAATAAGAGTTTGATTGATTTGGTGGTCCCCAAACTTGTTACCAACACCGAGAATGATAGTTTAATTGAATTGCCGATGGATGATTTCATTAAGGAGGTTGTTTTCGGTATGGATGGCCAAAGCGCTCCTGGTCCGGATGGATTTACAGGGGTGTTCTTCCAAAAGTATTGGCATATTGTTGGTAAGGATTTTTGTAAAGTTGTCAAACAAATTTTTGAAACCGACTTTATGCTACCGGGTTTAAACTCGAGCGTTATGGTTCTTTTACCCAAGATGGAGGGAGAAAAGAGAGTGGAAGATTTTTTGCCAATTACGATGTCTAATTTTGTATTTAAAATTGCTACGAAGATTTTGGCTAATCGCTTGGAAATAATTGCTAGTCGAATTGTTTCAAAAAATCAATAAGACTTCATTCGTGGTCGCACCATTCACGATAGTATCGTGTTAGCTTCAGAGGGGGTTAACATGCTTAGTAAGAAATGTCATGGGGGTAATTTGGCGTTGAAGATTGATATTAAGAAAGCCTTTGACTCTATGGATTGGGATTTTTTTATGGCGGTTCTTGATTTGTTCGATTTCTCAAATGTCTTTGTTTCTTGGATTCATAGCATTCTCAAGTCGGCTAGAATTTCAATCCTTACACTGGCCGATTCACGGGGTTATTTTGCTTGTTCGCGAGGGGTTAATCAAGGTGGTCCGCTATCCCCCTTGCTGTTTGGGATTCGCAAGGATTTCTTAAGTAAAATGTTGAATATGTTGGTGGATTCCAGGGGTTCTTTTATGCATGAATTATACGTCAAATACCGCTTTCCCTTCGCATATGCTTTATGCGGATGATATTCTGCTTTTAAGGACAGCTAACATGGGTAATATGGTTATCATTAGGGACACATTTGATCAATATGGCAACGTCTCGGGTCAACGTGTCAATTGGGACAATCATGTGCTTTTTTGGAGCGTCAATTAGTGATGCTAGGGTTGTCCATCTTGCCTCTGTCACAAGTATTAAGCATGGTGATTTTCCACTCTTATACATTGGAGTGTCACTGTTTTGGGGAGCTCCAAAGTCGCGTTACTTATGATCGATTATACATAAGACTATGAATAGGTTCACGGGTTGGATGGGGAGTTGCTTGTCGATGGTGGGTTGAATTTTCCTTGTTGAGTCTGTAATTTAGGGCACTTTGCTTCATTCTTTTTCCGTGTATAAATGGCCAGCTGCTTTAATTAAAGATCTTGAGAGGGCTACTCAGAATTTTATTTGGATGGGCTCCGTGGAAAAATGTAAACTTGTTGTTGCAACTTGGGATTTTTGCACTAAACTGAAAATGGCGGGTGGGCTTGGTCTCAAGCGTATTGGCGACATCAATGCTTCCCTCCTTGCAAAATTTTCTTGGCGACTTATATCAAGTAAGGATTTTTGTTTCACTCTTCTTCGCAAACGTTTCACTCCGAATGATGTGGCACAAACTTGGCTTATTAATTCTAGCTTGTGGTGCTTGATTCATTTAATTTATAATTCACTTCGCATGCATATTAAATGGTATATTGGGCAAGATTCTAATCTGAATTTTAAGATCTCCAATTGGATAACACCGAAGGTGGTGAAGCAATCGGGGCTAAGTCAAGTCGATAGCTTGAAGCGGAGTGAGAAGGTGGCTGATTTCCGTAACGCTAATGGCTGGTCTGTTTTGCCTATGGAGTTAAATCAGGTGGTTGCTCAAAGTGTTCGGGCTTGCACTAGGATGGATGAGGTTGAGGATTTTTGTGTATGGAGACCTTCAACTTGTGGAACGCTAACGATAAACCTCTATTAAAAATGGCTGCAAGGTGAGTGCCGTGAAGACTTTAGGTTGAAATATATTTAGCACCCTTCCATTGCTCCTTTGCATTTGGTTATTTGTTGGAAAGTGGTTAGAGGTTGTATCTCTACACATGACGTTTTTCAAAGGCGTGGAATTTCCTTTGTTTCGGTTTGTTCTCTTTGTCATGTGGACTTTGAAACAAGGAATCACTTATTCGTGGATTTTACTTTCACCAAACAACTTTGGGAAAGTGTTCAATTACTTCTTGGGAGGCGTTTAAACGCTTTGGGGTACATTCGATCATTGTTTACTTCAACTTTTGCCCACCATTTTAGCTCCCAAATCAGTTTCCTTTGGGTCTCGGCCATGGTTAATGTAATTTGGGTCATTTGGAACGCTAGATGCAAGGCTATTTTTTAGGATGAGAGTCCTTCGATCCACATTGTTTTGCGGTATCTTTGGGACACGATTCGTAGAGCGGACAACCTTGGGTTGGGTTTCATTAGAAATTCTACCGTGGAACATAATATTTTGAAGAGGCTGGAGTTACACCCGAGGATGCCTAAAGCTCCAAAAGTTCTGTCGGTCAAATGGATCCTACCCTCTTCAAATTGGATTAAGGTCAACAATGATACGTCTTCTGCGGGTTCCCCTTGTACTTCAAGATGTGGCGGAATCTTTCGAGATCACCATGGTCATGCTAGTTTTTCTTTTCCTTTCGACACGGTGTTCTCTTTTATTGCAAAATTGAAAGCGGCAATTCATGCGGTGGACATTGCAACTACGAATGGATGGTAACCTTTGGTTGGAGAGTGACTCGAGCTATGTGGTAGGTGCTTTTCAGACCCGGACGCTGCAAGTTCCTTGGATTCTTTGACAAGATTGGCGTAGATGCTTGAAGTCCTTGGATAGCTGTAACTTCATCGTTGCACATGTCTGCAGAGAAGGAAATGGAGTTGCAGACGCTTTGGTTAACTTTTGGAGGATTTCAGATGTACCTGTTAGCTGGAATTTTGTTCCTGATTTTTGTAGAAAATTATTTTTCCATGATCTAAGTGGCCGAAGCATATTTCGGTTCACTTAATTTTGTTTTTCCTCTGTCTGACTCTACTTTGTTACTCTTGTTATTTTTTATTTTATTTAATGAAGAGGGGTAAGTGTTTGTAGGCAAGTGAGCACATCAACCTAGTTGGGATGCTCGCCCCGAAATTTTCACATGCTCCAACCTTTTTGCAAAAGAGGGACACAATGTTCCTCCGGAGGTTTTAAAAAAAAGTACTCCTCTGCAATCTCAAAGATGATAGGAGATAGGGGGTCTCCTTGGCGAACTCCCCTGCTACAACAGAAATAACCTTTGATTCCACAACTTCTCATGATCGAAATTCTAGCCGATTTGAACACAGAGTTTATCCAACCACAAAATTTCTCTAAGAAACCAAAGAGGATTGTTCAAACTGGTAAACGACATGATGTCGTTTTAAACAATATTTCAAGTTCGAGCAGTGTAATGGCATTAAATTTTCATAAGGAGACCTACCCACCCATTACAATCAGTTATGCGACCAGATTAGATTCGAATATAATTGCAAAATTTGGATCAACCGGATGAATTCATATTAAAAATACTTACATATAAAAAAATCAATTACTCGCTGGACAACACCGAAATCCATAAAATTCAAAATTTTCAGACACGTGAAATATGAAGTACAGAATAAATTATAATGGCAAGTACAATTATCTAGTATCTAGTAGGACGAAAAGTAATTTAGTACAACAATAAATAATCTTCTCCTTCTTAAACTCTAATTTTTTCTTACATATATGTAAGATCTCAATAAGTGCCAAATTAGATGGCGGCATCCATGCCTATTACCTACGCTCTTCCTGAGTTTATTATTGCGTAAAGACCAAATACATCAACACCCTTAAAGTTGGTTCAGAATATCGGATGTCACTCATAACTTTTAAAAAGATCATTTACCTCCTTAACTTGATAAAAAGGATCAGTTACACCCTTAACTTGGTAAAAAGGCACCAGTTAGCCCTCTTAACGCCACGTATCAGAATTTGGTCTGTTTGACTTTTCAATGATGTCATTTTTCTGATTTTTTTCTCTTCAACCAGAAGTTAACACGTGACATTATGGGGGTAAACTGATGCATTTTTACCAAGTTGAGAGGATAACTGGTCTTTTTGAAAGTTAAGGGTGACATCCAGTTTTCTAAACCAACTTTAGAAGGGTGTTGATACATTTGGTCTTGCATAAATATAGTCGGCCATCATCATCATCTTTTTTTCTAACAATCACCTACGCTCAATGGATTTGTGTCACCTTAAATTTTCAAATATTTTTATTAACTCTCTGATGTAATGGAAGGATCGAAAAGAAGACTTATAATCGAAATCTATTAACATCGTAATATCAATAGAGAACAATTCTTTTAAGAACCTTAGAAATCACAACCTCTAAAATATTTGACAACACCGTAAGAAACATTTTTTTATTCAAATTTCATCATGAATAAGTTAAATAATTTATTACATTAATGCTTTTTTGTAGGCTATATAATTATTCTAATAAATTCCTAGAAGAATCAGAAGTCTAACAACTACTAAATTTCCAAACTAATAAAGGAAAATACTAAAAGACTTATTAATTTTCGGAATTAACCAAAAACTCTAAATTTGGGCATTTAGATTTTGAATTTGACAAATCAACATTGGGCTCATGGTTACCCATGATTTCTTTATACTGATATGTTACCACCCGAAATAGACACCAAAAAAGTCCAAATCGAACCATCCAGCCGATCAGGCATATAACCCGATACAACTTCATCCATTTCTATATAATTGTTTCATTCTGCATCATTAACATAACTTAGCAAAAATGCATAGACCTACATGATTGTTACTTGTTAGGTTTTTATTAGTTGGCTTTTAAAATTTTGACTTCCCTAATTTTTCTCCCTCATATCACATGATGACAAGTGACGTTCGAGTGACAAATTGATACATTTTTACCTGGTTCACGAACCTAAGAAAAACTTGAAAATTAGACGATATGCCATTTGGGCCAAATTCGGAGATTTTTTTCTATATTTTGCATTTTTTATATGCATTCGAACTCTTAATCTTTAAACTTTAAAACTAGAAAAATTTAGCATTTTTATTGTAGGAGAAACGGATTTGACCTTGAAATCATGATGAATACATATGCTAATATAGAATTATGCTCGCAAAAGAAAGAAGAGAAAGAAGATTTAATTTGTAATTGTGAGGGATTAAAATACTCTCAAATTTAGCTATAAAGTTAAATAAATTTCTTTATGTGTTAGAACTTGAACAAGAAAGTTATGTAGCTATGGGCTTTTACCCCTTTTTTAAGAAGAGGACAAAGCTCAACTAGAAGCTCTTACCATTCAATCTATCCATGAATAATAAAAACAAATAATATTCTATATGCCAATATTCGTTATTATAATTCCATATACTATACCCTATGAAAGTAAATGCCAGTTTTTAATTTCTTTTTGCCGTGATAGGAGGATCTTGCTCAAGAGTAGGAAAAATGACCAGTTAATTACACTAGTTGGCTAATACGACAAATTAAGGCTGAATTAAATATAAATATAAATATAAATATGAACGACATCTAGTGCAATAATTTAATCATCCTAAGATTATAATTAAACCTAGATATGCTATATATATTTATGAAAAGAAAAAAGCATTTGGATCACCACTTTTGTTATCGGAACAGATTCAACTTTTTATTTAATTTCATATAATAAGATTAAGAAATGAGTCCATTAATTGAGAATCCAAAAATATGGAATTGTGCATTGAATCCTGCAATCAAAAAGTCTCATGTCGCGAAATATCAAAAAGACCAATTGATTAAAATTATGTTTTATTTTATGCATGGCTAACCCCCTTTTTTTTTTTTTTGAAAAATCTCTGGAAGAACGTTGTGTCCCTCCTTTGAAAAAATATTGGAATTGATGAAAATTTCGGGACAAACTTCCCAACTAGGTTGATGCGTTCGCTTGCCTACAAAATACGCATCCCTCTTTTCATTAAAAAGAACGATTCACTATAGTGAATCGCCCAAAAATATAAAGTTCAGATAAAAAGAATAGACGGATCAATTAAGAGATTCGAGGCTGAAAAAGAAATGAGTTTCTTCCTATTCTTAAAAAATAACCAACAATGATTGATATTAGCTACTAGTAAATCTTCCTCTCTTCGAATTCCCTTAAAGACATATTCGTTCCTCCTCTTCCAAATACTCCAAGCTATACAAAACTAAATCGCAGTTGCAAACTCTCTTTTAACTCCCGGAATGAAGAAAGATCTCCAAAGAATTAAAAAATCTGTCGCATGTCTTGGAATTGGGACTAAAATTCCCAACCATTTAAGAGCTTTGTACCAAGTAGTCCAATTGTCGTGGCAAAATAGGAGCATATGGTCCATCGATTCTGACGTCGGGCAAAATGGGCACAGCAAGTCATTTAATGAAACGCAATCTCTACGGAAAAGAAACTCCCGGTTCGGTAGTCTAGCATGAATCAAAAGCAAACCGAAAAAATGAATACGTGGAAGCATAGAGGTACACCATAGCAGCCGAAATAACTCACAATTAGCTGGCCTAACCGAAGTTTCGTACAGCCCTATACTTTAATGCATCTCCTTCAACTTGTCTCCTATTGTCAACTTACATGAATGTTTATAAAATATGTTTGAGATTTTGGATTATCTCATATTAAAAATAAATGAATATAATTATTGATAAATAATAGGAATAGATTTGTACTTTCAAGTTAATTGAATTTGTGTTAGATGGGTTCAACCTCTCTTGTATGTTCATTTCAGCTATCAAACCCAACGCATTCTCTATGCCCATGGATTCACTAAAAGATCCTCATCCATTCATCCTTCAAAATGTGTAACAGATTGTGTTTATTGCTGACATGGCAAGTGATGAAAAATCAGTTGGGTGGACTTTGACAAATTTGTAATTGTGTCACATGCACAATTATTTTGAAAGTTCAGGAAGGTAGTAGGTGATTCGGGCCAACTTGAGAGGATAAGTGATACACTAAGCCATGCCTATTTATTGACCGAAACTTATACAAAAATAATTCTCTCTAAGGACTCTATTGTGGACCACTAAAAGTCTAAGATCATATGTCAATTTCAAATTGTAGCCCTTATATTATTATGAAATTCCCTGGCTACATGCAAAAGTCTATATGTTTAAAATGGGTGCAACATAGACTCATTTTCTCATGTGTTTATTCATTCAATAAATGAAATTGTTAGGATTTGAAACCTTAACCTATAGGCACATGGATCTCTCACATCATATCATGAAACCGACTGATCTAATGATTAATTGCCGGTAAAGTTCAATTAGAATTCTTGTATTATTCTTAACATTAAATTGATTGTTGTATAATTATATATAAAAAAAACTCAATTATAGCTTTTATTATGAATTTTATTGTGATATACAAGAATGACACTATAATTTTTTTAAGAAATAAACCCAGAGAGGGAAAACAACAACAGTGTTGACTGCGGATGTTTCACTAGTTACATAGCCCGAAACTACATGGCCATACAACAACATCAATCATCGTAAAAAACCCTCCCCAGATGATATACATACATACATACATACATACATACATACATACATACATACATACATACATACATACATACATACATACATACATACATACATACAT
>CATIWQ010296594.1:0-21779 GCA_949673415.1 Euphorbia schlechtendalii
AGAAATAACAGATTTATCAATTTACAGATAACTAAAAGCAGAAATGTAAATGACACAAGATATTTAAGGAGTTCCCCCTGATTCAGGTTTAACGCTGAATTTAGGGTACATCTCCGGCAAGGTTTCAGCAGATTTCATTAATGGCAAAGAAGGAAGCTCAAAGGTACAGATACAAGGCCAAGAATACATTCCGATCAATCAACAAGCTAACCAGTAAACCAACCACTACTGAAAGCTTAAGCAACAACAAAGAATCGAAATACAAATCACTAAAAACTCAACCAAACTCGCAACCCTTACAAAGCCTCAAAGAAACAGAAAACATTACCAAAACCAAGCCCCTCTTCTCCTTTAATCCTCATTGAAACCAACTATCGCATAACCACCTTCACCCGAGCCAAGAAAGCTTCAAGACTGAATCGAGCACATGGCACCGAAGAAGAAAAGAAACGCAGAAGAGAAAGAGAGAAAGGGAAAGGAATTTTAGGTGAGAGAAAAAAGAGAGAAGCTTACTGAACACACAAGAAGAAGAGACTTATATAGTTAGGTTAATAAAGGGTAGGGCTTTTGGTTGTTCAAAACGTGGATAAATGGGCCTTTTTGTTTGCTTATCTGCCAAGCCAAATCCATATGGGTCAACAGAATGCTTTTTGAGGAAAGTCGTGTATTGAGTCTGTTGGACAATGTTAATACAAGTAATCGGCATAAAATATATTGCAACACTATATCTTATTTCAGAAAATGTCCCTAGTTGAGCAATAATTGTGAAAGAAAGCTAATGAAGGTCAATTACCTCTCGATTAGTTTAAATGAAGGAGACTGGAGTTATTTTCCCTTCTAAGAAATCAAATAAAAATAGATCGTAGAATCTAATACCGTCAAAAACTAGATCACCATATTATTGCTAGCTTCTTTATCAAATTATAAGTAACTGTCATATGTTTTATAATTTATTATACAAGTATTGAATTTTTATAAGCTCATTCAACCAGCCAACCTATTTATGTATTTGATTTGTATATCACTACCAATCAATTAATATCAAGAAAGATTTTGTTACGTATCCACACAAAATGACAAACCAAATATGGAGTGTTTCTCATTGTGTTTGCTTTTTGACTTATTTCTTGTAAATGCCTTTTCATTTATAAGGAGCTTAAAAACAAGGAGTGGAATGCTTCTCCTAACTAGTTTTACGAACAAATAATAAATAGCTTGAGTGTTTATTAAAAATAGTTTACAAGGAGATTATAAATGTTAATTGACTAAAAAGGACATTCAATATTAATTTGTAAGCATAACTTTTAATAATATAAGGGTATTTGTGTAAAATACCTGTTCAAAATAAGAGAACTTAAAAACTCTTTATTTTTAAGAAGCTAAGAGCTCATTCAAATTTTATCATATAAAACATTTTTAAGTTATAAAATATGAAATGAGAAATAGTCTACTTATTACCCTCTTTATCTTTAAAAATTCCAATTTCATTTGTCAATGTATCATTTTGTATTCCACCTACCAAAAAATAATTGTCGCCATTTGAAGATATTTCAGTCTTTTAATAGCCACCGTTTATTTTCAATTTTTTTCATAAATATCATTGTAGTTTGAATAATGATTTTATATGCTTGAAAAATCACACTTTCTTGAATTTTGATAAGAGTGCATCATCATCTTATATATAAATTACAATTACGAAATTTTGAATGATTTGACATTTTACAAATATCATATTCTTAATTTTTCTTACTCCTAACATTTAGGAGTAAATTCATGCTCTACTTCCTAGTTTCAAACGACAACTTTGAAATGTTTGGTTCATTCATCCCCCTTTAATGTTCTTGTTTTCTAGGTATATTATCTCTTAGAGCATGTCCAACCATTTTTCTCATTTTTTATTTTTCAAATCCTATTTTGCTGAATTTAGAGTGTTTTCCTCCAACCATCTTTCTCATTTTCCATTTCCGAAATCAAATTCACTTTAAAATTATAATATGTTATTACTAAACTAATAAAAATATAACGAAAAAATAAAAAATAAATTAATCCCTCAAAATGGGAATTGAATCATTCTTTTAGAAACCTCATTTTGAGATATACCACATGGGAAATGGTTGGACTTGATCATTTTGTATATTCATTTTCCATTTTAAAGAATTCTCCAAAATGATGAACTATCGAAACTGCTCTTCCCTTGAACCTTCTACACAAATATTAAGCACAAAAAGGTGACATGGGTTCAGATCATATATCAACCAGCTAGCAACAGGCATACGAAATGAATGGTAGAGTTGAACTTGGCCCCGCAATATGTTGAGCTTTTGATCGACCACGGTTTTACTATTCCAGTACAAAAGGCTCTTTTGGTTGATGGAATGTTTATTCCGAGGAATAGGAAGAAAAATAAATGCAAAAAGATTACAAATTGTTGAGTATCTATCTTGAATCTATCACAGAACGAAATAACTATTCCGTGATTCTCCTAGTGTCTAGGAATAGCTATTTCATCCGTCTACAAATTCTAGCCAAATACTCAACCATTTTTCGTTCGTTTTTCTCATATTCCATGAAATAATAATTCTACCGACCAAACGAGCCCAACATGCAAAATATACACAAGATAAAAGTACATTTTTCTGCTAATAGTAAACTACTTAACTTCACAAATGTTCGAACTTTGTATTGCAGCCTAAAATTTGTGAATAGAAAAAGTATGTTCAATCTAAGGCAAAGCCTACAAGTCCCATAGGCATTTTATTTTCGAGGCAAAGCCCATGCAACAACAAACGCCTATAACAAGAACTAAGGAGGCAACAAAAACACCTGACTTGCCCTTAACAATATACATAATACATAGCAAATGAAAAACATCTATCATAGGCCGAATTTTCCGGTCAATGATCAAAGCTTACCAAGCATTCATATCAATGGAGAATTTCACAACTGAAGTACATGAGGCAAAGTGACAACTTGTGCAAAGTAAAGGGATCAAATGATGTAAATAAGTTTGTTTTGTTTTTCCAATGAAAATGCAAAAAGACCACAAGATAACTAGAAAAGAAAATAGACCAATAGAAAACCTACCCAGAAGTCATCTAAACCCATAAATTCTTCCAGTTGAAATCAATTTAAATAATCATTTCATAGGTCGTACCACATCAGGGCAAAACGACACACCGTTACCCATCACGGGTGGCAAGACATAAAATGAAGGCAGCAGCAAACGAATCCAAAAAACGAAAAACTCGAGAAAAATCTAGTCACCAAACCATTTCTATCGGTTACTCCGACTTCTATACCTCGAGACTCCCCTGAATCTCCTGAACCCCCTCCTAGGCATTAGTAAGCCATGAAGGCTCCGCCGATTAAACGACTCCAAAGGGTAAAATCCTCCTCCAAGAGAATCATCAGAATCATAGTCAAAATCATCGAACATCGAATGACCGCCCGGCTCAATTACGTAATCGCCCAGCACCATCGCGCCAGGTGTCGACGACATTATCGTGCTGATCACATCGCTACGTTCTCTCTCATGCTCAAACTTCTTCCACTTTTCTTCAAGAACGGGGTCCACCGCCCTGGGCCGGGCCAAAGGGTGCTTTGCCTTGACGTGCTTTTTCAGCTGCTTGTAAGTTCCACTGAAAGAGCACTTTTCCTGCATGCAAGTTCTTCCTTTGGCATTGAAATAGTTTCGCGCAGGCTCCACTACGGTCCAACCTTTTACTTGCCCTCGACAAAGAGGGCATAAAAGTTCTATTGCCTCCATTTTCGCGTTACATTCTCCTGAATCCACGATTGACCTGTTCGATTGCTGCGTTTCATCTTTTGATGTTGTTTTTGTGTAGGCTTTCTTGAACTGGGCGAGGCAGTTTGAGAAACGGCGGCTTGTGGCACACATGTATGGGCGGCAGCCTTTGTCGTAGGAGGAGCAGAGGAGGAGAACAGCATTGTGGGGGAATTCCAGGCAGACTGAACAGAATACACCTTCCCACTCACTCTTCTTCTCAGCGGGTTTTTCGAGTTTCTTCTTATCTTTAGTGGCACAAGACGGCAAGGGATATGGTGCGGCTCTTTGACGATGAGAGTCGGCCTTGGATTTCAACTTGTTGATTTTCGCCATCGAGAAAATAGATCTGGGAGAGTGCGAGATTGAGCTCAGAAATTAGATCTCATTGTCATGAACAACCTAATGACTTCAAATTATTGCTCTGATAATAAAGTCCATGCCAAAATTGGTTCAGATAAGACCCGTTCTAGTTTTAGCAACAAAGAGCTAGTAAATGCAGCAAACAAATAAAACTAGCAATTTCTAAGGCATAATTCGGAAATGATTGAAGTGAGATATATTCACCAGTTTATGTATTTCCAGTAATCTGTAGAAAATGGACACCTAAAACATTTTGCATTTCTCAGCCTCTTATAATTAGACCAACAATGGAGGAAACTCTCCATGCAGCAATCTGCTGCCACAAGTGCTAGTCCCGCAATATTTTTTCTTTTTAATAAAACATAAATTTAAGTAACAAAATATCACACGTATAGTTTTTCGATATGAAACATAAGAGCATGAACAACTAGCAGTCGCCCATCCACAAAGCAGCAACATAGATGGGTTAATTTTAGGCAGAAATTAGTCAAAATATAATTTTAACAACACAAATAACAGTCGCTTATCTGCATGCTATTTCCTCACCATTGCAAAGTTTAGTGCCTTATCTCTCCCTAACCACCTAACTTAATGCTCCTCAAAAAACCTATTAGTGACATGCCCACAAACTAAATACCGCAATTAAACTATTTTCTAAGGTACAGTTGGAAAAGAAATCACAGAAAACAAAGTACAAAAAAGTCATTGGGTATATTTTCTGTCAAACGTCAAATGTAAATACTTAATCTCAAACAGCAACAGCACAAAAAAAGAACTCAAATGTCTTGATATTTAGTTTTTTTCCTATTATTAACATAATTTTCTGAAAGGTGAATGTAGGACGATAGCACACAAAATAACGGGACTCGTCAATGTATAAAAGAATATGCATCACTAGCAACCACGTTACTGGGATAATTGCAGGTAAAAACATAACTGTCCTTTTATAATATTATTATCTTTCTTGACCAGCCTCCATAAATATGTTCATTACATTTATTATCATGTTCGAATACTAAGGATAAAAAGTATAAACCATCAAAGTATGAATTATAACTTATAAGACACTATTATCATCCTTAAAATCTCTACTTCGAACTCTTTCTTGCATAGTTGTTAATGGTGCAACGCAAGTGCGCTTGAGGGCGTGGCGCACATCAATGCAAGTACTTTGGAAAACAACAATAATAAACATTCCTAAAATGCAACAAACAGATCGGCGGTCCACATCAGATCAAAATGAATTATTATATATCATTATCATCCTTAAAATTTCTAATTATGACTTTTTTCTTGCATAGTTGTTAATGACGCAAGTGCCGCCCCTGAGGACGTGGCACACAGCAATGCAAATACTATGAGAAACAAAAATAATATACATTCCTAAAATGCAACAAATGATGAAAAACCATACGTTCATATCCAATCTAATTTTGCATGATTACAGTCATTAACTCGAAATCTCAATCATACTTTCAACCAAACTGACCAAATAAGCATATACTAAATTACCTAATCAAAAAACTAGACTCCAATTATTCAAAACTATGACACTCAAACCTAAAGTCTCCGCAAAACATGACGAGACTCATTAAAACCTATTGATGTGTCTGTTTTAGTCCGAAAAATTCATCTTATGTATATCAGTGTCTTCAGAGAAGATGATAAGAGCTGTCGGGTTTACTTTCTTCTTATCTATCTTTTCTAATCATATTACATGTAACAGATCAGCGGATTAGGTTAGATATGATACTAAAATTACAGAAAGAAAACCCTAAAAAAAGTTTAACATGCCTTTGCTAATCAATTCAGGCGCAGAAAGGCGCCAAAGGTGTGTGTCTAGGGGACAACGCTTCACCTGAACTCCACAAGGCAAAGGGGCACACCACCGTGTGCCTTGTCTGAACTATGCATATACATGTTGAAGGTAGGAAATTAAGTTATTTATCCATGAAGTCAACAAAAAAACTAACTTTCAAAGTATAAAAGCGTTTATATTCTGAACCCAATTATAAGAAAAAGAATCGGCGATATTTTTAAAAAAGAACACATTTTTTTCACTTTCAATTCCATTTTCTCCACTAAAAAACCCAGAAGAGTGCTAATATGAGTAAATAAATGCAAGTGTCACAATCATTTGCGCAATTCAAGCTTAAAATGAAATAAACTGATATAACCTAATTCCATTTCTGACCGGGAAACAAAACCCAGCAGCATTACATCAAAAGCTAGTCAGCGAGTAAGAAAACTTACTATTCTTTTCATTTTTCTACATCACAAAGTACAAAAGTAAAAAAGATCAATCTTATAAAAACATGAAAATTCGAATCATTTCAAACAAAAACCCTAGAACAGAAGGATCAGAAAAACACTCGGAATTTACTCAACTATTAAAAACGAAGATAAACAATAAAATAAGCTAAGAGGCATAAACTAAGCAATAACAAAATTGAGCGTTGATAAACCGGAAATAAGGGTTACCTGAAATTGAGCAAATGAATCGAGTCAGATTTGGAGGTAGTTGAATCGAACAAGGCGAAAGACTACAGGTGAAAAGAGGAGGAGAAGGAGCGGCGCCACGGTAATCGCGGTGAGGGTGGCCGTCGGTTGTGCGTAAATAGATGGGTTGGGTTAGGATTATATTCACATTTTACCCTCTTTATTTGGCATCAACCAATCATTGCGTCATTCTAACGACACTATGGTGTACATTTTGTTACATTTAGTACTAAACAAAATGTTAACTATTTGTATAATTATTACATTTACTGTAGACAAAACTAACCTTTCAGCCCGTGTGGTAAATGTGATTACTAGTCAGGTTATTGTGGCATTAGCGTGTTCATTAGGTTATTGTGTCATTAACGTGATGTTGAATTCGTTTTGTTGTCAAAATGCATATGTAAACATTATATGATACACTGATCAACATATGAGCGTAAGGATACTTGTTTTATAAATTTATCTCTCAGGTTAGAATCTAAATATGTCAGTATACGTTTAATAAATAGTAAACGTTACAAAATCTCGTATACTACAACTTTAAGAGGATACAGGGGAGAGAAAAACTATCATTGTCGTGGTATAAGAAACATTAGTTTCTTAATGCATATTACAAAACTAGGATAAATGTGTGTGGGAAAACACCAATCTTATTAGGGGTGTGCATTCGGTCGAAACCGAACCGAACCGAATAGAACCGAATTGAATTAACCGAATACCAAATAGGGAAAATATTGTTAACCGAATCAAATCAAATAAGAATCAAAACCGGATTAACCAAACCCGAAATAAATTATTCGGTTTGGTTAAAAACCGAATTAAACTGAAATTTTAAATTAATTAACAAAATTTCAAATTTTAACACTTAAAATACAAAATGCATATCCAATATAAGTATTATAATGGATTAAATGGCTTAGTAGAGACACATAAATGAATAAGAGTGCATTTTTTAGAAGATGAATAAAGGTGTGATATAAAAATAAAATTCTATTATATATTTATATATATTTCGGTTCGGTTCGGTTATTATGATTTTTTCTATACAAAAACCGAACCGAATAACCGAAATATTGACATTTTACAAACCGAACCAGACCGAATTTTTAAAATAACCAAACCAAATTAATATTTCGATTTGGTTCAATTCGGTTACCGAACCATTTGCACACCCCCCAAATCTTACATCACACTTGAGTTCAAATCACCTAGAGCGGTTTCTCCTCACACAAAATGAGGTTTTGTTGTACATGGAACCCTGCATTTCTCTTATGAACTTATGACACTCTGCATTTTTTTAATGACTATTGGAACTCGGCCTTTTATTTTTTATTAATGAATTTTGGAACTATGCCTTCTATTATTTTAATGAATTATGTAACTCTGCTTTTTTTTTTCCTTTGCAGAATGCAGTCAACATTGTTACACAGGAAAGAGACGGCTAACCAAAAAAAAAAACTTTGATAAAGCAAATTAACTTCCCTCATACATACTCCTCTTGAGACTTGAGAATATGAAACATAGAAGAAAAAAAGCTTTGAACTTGTTGATCCAGAACTGGTTTTGCAGATAAATTCACAGAGAAACTATTTGTAAACTAGATAATGATAAGTGATAACACTCTAAAACAGCGACATTGGAAAGAGAACACCTAAGCCTTAATCACACACTAGTTGTATCGGTAGACATTAAAAAGAAAGCTTATTAAAATAAAAATTTTGAGCAAATAGAATTCCTTTACTATCAAGTTTGATACAAACAATCATACAATTAAAGGATGATATATACAGATGGTGGTAATTTCCTGATTTCTCTCACACCTACCTACTTTCCCCACATAAATAAACAAAAAATCACAAATCATGAATATCAGGCAAAGACTAACAACAATACTTAGCTTAACACCTGCGAGAAGACGGATAATAATTCTACAATTGGCAATTCTCTGAGCAGAATAAAATGCTCACGAGATAGCGAACATCATCAGGATTTGCAGTTCCTGCATATCACTCCCAATTTGATTACCAACAAGCACAAAAACTTCGAGTCAATGCAGCGAAATAGTCAATGGCTGCCTTGCCAAGCACAGTCCAATCACAGGTCAACCCTATCGAGACTGTGCAACGTGAGAGAACACGTGCTCCAAACTCTACTTGAGACTGAGAAACTGTTTTATAAAGGGTAAATTCGTCAAGTGAAATGTCGTTACAGAATCAAAATATCTCGACATAACAAAGATTTAAGCTTACCAAATTAGTAAGGCAGAGTTGAGGGTGAAATCTAAGAGCGTCTACCAATGTAAGGAGACGATGAACCTGAGGATATTGAAAGAGGGCGCCTAACGAATGGATGATCTAAGAGCTGAACAGCAGTGGGACGATCATTGGGATTTACTTTAAGGCACTGCCAAATAAAGTCTTGTGCATCTTGTGAAAGAGTTTCTGGAACTGTAGGCGGTATTCCTCTGCCTATTCTAAATATTGCCTGCATCTGTTTAGTCACACCAAGGGAAACATGGTTATTAACAGTAAAAAAAACATTTTTTCTGCAAGCATCATGGAATTGCACGTTCAAACGAAAACTTGAATTTGAATTTTTATATATAGAATTTAATCGAAGACTAGGCATGGATGCAAAAAAGAAGGGTAATACCAACCATCTAATAATAACATCCGATCAAAAATCTACTTTACATGGGTTATTAGTGGTTAATTAGTTCATAAAAAAATAAATTGAGTTTGGCCGGTTGAGTTAGACACATTAACCACTTCGCCAACGTGTATAAATAAAACAAGTCATATTATTTATTTCTTTCCATCACATCCCTAATTTTTTACCTCCTTGCCCTTCACACCTTCTGATTCATCTCCACAATGGTAGCAGATAGTTACAGATTTCTCCAGACCTCCGTTCTACATATATTTTGATTTTCCCTCTAGCTTTTGGGAAAATCAAATATGGTCTTTTTTCTCTTTTTTTTTTTTTTTATTAAGATTCTCAAGTTTGATTGACTGGCATGTAGGGAATTAATATTTTCCAAAATGCTTTGAATTACATCTGTAAAGGGATGCAAATCCAGTCAATCTAATGGCTCCAATAATTTAGAGAATCTGCAGAACTTTTTAAGTTTCTCTTCACGTTGCTTAAGGAAAAATCATGGCAGAAGTTGAATGCCAAGATTAGAGAGTTAAAAAAGATATAACATTTAAGAAATTTATATTTCAGCTAACACACGTGATCGATGTAAACCAGTTAAGTGAGAAAAATAACTGGTATACATAGATCAAATGAAAGTATGAAAGAATTGGTACGTACACATTCAAAATCAGAATATGGAATTTGACGGGTTAGCATTTCCAAAACAGTACACCCAAGGCTCCATATATCAGCTGGAAGCCCGTAACCCTGGTTTTTCCGATTGACAACCTGCAAATCAGAAGCACAGAAGAAAGCATTCAACATGTTAATTAAAAACTCATAACCTTGAACAACATAACAGATTCGCTGAACATATCTTTTTAACAAATTTCCAAAGAAGAGGATGTAAGACAAGTATTATATAAAAGTGTAGCAAATCAAAGAAAGATCAACAGGCATTATCACAAACCTCGGGAGCCATCCAAAAAGGAGTCCCCTTGCAAGATTTAACATCATTTAGTTTGGTTGCCTGGATGAGAAGAAGATATCGAACTTAGAAAACACAAAAATTGTGCAACATAATAAAAAATTTAAAAATATATATATATAATGGAATCCGAAAGAATTAAGAACCTTAGCCAATCCAAAATCTGCAAGTTTGACTGATCCATCGGCATCTACCAATATATTTGCACATTTAATATCCCTGATGTATAACAAAATAGGATGTTACTTTGACAAGATTAACACCACAAATACAACCATGGGTAAAACATCTGAAAAGAAAAAATCCACATAAATCACCTGTGGACAACATTTCGATCATGGAGATACTTCAAACCATGCAAAATCTGCCTTGTGTATGCAGAGACTTGGGAATCTCGAAGATTATATTTTTCGTAGAGACTCATAAGGGAGCCTTTAGTTACAAGTTGAAGGAAGATATAAAGCTTTGATTCATTCTACAAAAACAAATTTAGAAAAACTAATCAATGCCAAATATATAAAATAAGACTAGCAACCTAATCAAGCAAATTCTCGTCATAAACAAAACACAAGCTTTGTAGGACAAATATATGCCTAAAAGCAATGAATTCATCATATTTAACAAGTTCTACGTCATTAAATCAAAGAGAGGAGCATCGTGTTAATCTGAATCCCACATAGTTGAGTTTCAACTCTTCGGATCTAGGTATACTCAATACTTTTATTATCAACATCCACTTTTCAATCTTCAAGCAAGGATCTATTGTCTTCATCAGATATGTTATGACAAGTGTGTTAATAAAAAAAAAATAATCTCCATATGTTATAAGAAGTAGAAACATATCATATCCCAATGTGGAACTGTGGGTCGTTTCTGTTACAGAGTATATGATACACAATGTATAAAAAATGTAGAGAAACTGAGCAAGCCGTTAAATTTATCACTTAATGTAAAAGGCAAACCTAGAAACAAGTTAAAGCAAGAAGATCATACCCTCTCGGTGCCATAGTACTGAACGATGTTTTCATGTTCAAACTGACTTAAAAGAAGTATCTCCTGAAAAAGAAGGACGTCGATTCAGAAAAAGTAAGAAAACAACAAATCATGGGACTCGTTATAATCCATCTTCACCTGCTCAAGCTGGAAAATACTTTGCCTGCCTTGACTTCCTTGGTCAAGTAAGGAAACCTCTTTGACAGCAAAAAAGAACCCATCACTGCCAAAACAAAAAAAACAGATCATGATTGATTAGCACAAAAGCTAGATTACGCACTACATCAAGAAGGCAAAGCCTCAACCAATTGCCAATCACCAATCAATTCTAAACACCTCAATTAATGAAGCGAGGCTAGAAAACTAATCATGTAAGCGACTTGATAATATATAATATTCAACAGAAGCCAATAATAATGAAGGAAAACTAAAGACTATATGCATTGCCAATATTGGATTTGTCCAGCGATAGAACTAAGGAATAACTATAAACTAATACACATATGTTAAAATTGCACAAGATGCTACCTCCAAGACCAAGTTTAAATTTTTTTTTCTCCATAACATTGCACTTACTTACTGTCCCTTCACTCTTTCTTCCATATTTTCCCATCAAAAAATCAATTCTGTTTCTCTTCAGAAATGGAAAAAGTTTATACACAAGACCACTATCTCTTCTTCAGCTAAGCAATGATGAACGAAGCATGATCGCAATAATTTTTCACTGCTAATGTAATGAATGAAAATCCCCCGTATCAGAAACCAAATATTCATCAGAAAAAAACGTTAGTTTTCCATTTCTTCCAGACTTCAAGTAAGCAATGATGATTTCAGTGAACTGTAATTCCCAAAATAAGGCATTATTTATTTACATGAACGTGTCACATAACTTCATGATTAAAAAAGCATTATTATCTAGTGAAAATCTTAAAGTCAAAACACATAACTCTAAGACACTTTTGAGCCGGTATTGTTGCCTATACTGCTACACATACTAGGGCCTAGTCTATGCTCAAGTATCCAAAACAAAACAAACCCAGAACTGTAAGGGCAAATTCTAAAATCACCCTCATGTATGAGACTGTCTGTGATAGGAATGAGGATGGAACAATAGATATTCCATGTTTCGGTGCTCATTCAAGTTGGAAACAAACAGGTGATGAATCATTAATGTTGATTGTAACAAAATCAATTGAATTGAAATATATTTACCAATCAGTTGATTATTTTAGACACAAAGTATATCTTTGAATATCATATATACTATAAATCGAAAACCAACTTAAACTTACGACAGATTTCAGCAATCATCAACTGAATAATCTGCTTAAACTTAAACTTAGGAAATATAATGCAATTAGTTCTTTCATCTATCAAAATGGTCTGCTTAACTGTTAAGTCACATCGCAACCCTCTAAAATATCCCAAAATAGCACCTTTCAATGAGCACAAGATAACTAAGCTTTGGAACAATTATATGATAACGGTAACAGTCGAAACAAAAGAGTTATGAAACACTATAAAATAGAATTAAAATCGGAGTTTGAGCACTTACTCAGAAATTCCCTCATAAACGGATCCAAATGACCCACGTCCGAGAAGATCGCCTTTCTCCCAGTAAGTAATAATCCTTCTAAATCTCTCGTTTGGGGAGATGTTGGACATAGGCTCCGTGGTAGTACTCGATGAATCATCATCATTGGATGTTGTAAATGAATATGACTCCGATAAAACAGCAGATGCTATTCTCAACAAATTCTCCCCTTCTTCTCCCTTAGTAACAACCGCATAATCAATTCCGTTTCTACGCTCTCCATCTTCTTCATAAACGCAGCTTAATTCACCATTAGTCACTACTAAAGACCCTCTATGGTTTTCAGGCGCTAAATCCCTCAATAAATCCCATGTTGAACAGCTGTTATCAATCGCCGGTAGTGTCATACAAGGAGGCGGCTTCAGCGACGGTGGTCTAACTCCTTTGATTCCTCCCACTCGAGCATTAGACTTCGCTAACTCGGCAGGCTTGTCTGGAGTCAACTCAGTAGCGTCCCTAATTCTCACACTACTCAAAACCCTAGCACACAATTCACTCTCCATAGCACGCTCCTGTTCATTTTCCTCAACCCTAGTACTATCCATCCCGTACAATTTCGATCGAGGCAGAGCATCAGAAGCTGATCGGATCTTCATCACCGTCCAATCGGCCGCCGGGATCGCGAAATCATCTGCACCAGATAAACCTAAGCTCCGACAAATGCGATCAAACTCTCCCTCCTCCGTTCCTTGTACTCGAAAGCTAGTCCGATCCGGCAAATCAAGAGATCTAGTAACCAAAGACGACGAAGAATCGTCATCTAAAGAAGAACATGACGGACCTACATCATAATCAACGTGCTTCAAGGCATTCAGCCGTTCCAACCTTGGCCTTCCTCTGTTCTTCTTCTTCTCCATACGACCGTCCCCCTTGCTATGAGCGAAAATTCGAGGCAAGTGATGCATAACGACATAAACCCATCTAAAATCTCCAAATCACAAAGGAAATGGCACATGTACCAGCAAAATCAAAGAAGAGAACTGTAGATTGAAGAACAATTGATAGCCCAGACTTATTTCCCGTCACTTTACCGGGAAAATTTGGGGAAGAAGGTGCATTGAATTGGGGTGAAGATATATTTAGGATTGACCCAAAACAGTCGTAATGGTTGACAGAAGAGAAAAATAGAAGATAAAGAAAAAACGCGGTGACACGTGGCAGAAGAATATGAAGTGAGTAATGGAAATTGGAATATTGTGTTTGGTTTTGTATAGTATTTAGTATCATTCTTTCTTGTACAGTTGCACGCCTTCCGTACTTGCTGGTTTACTGATACTAAGTGGCTAAGTGCTAACATGACATTGATTTTTAATACGTATATCCTAGTAATTATTATAATTTTATTAAAATAATAGTGTTCTTGTTACGTTGAGCAGTCGGAGTTTCCAGAAATCTAGGCAGGAAATAATCGGAATATAGGTGAGATTTAAACCTTAGTCGACGGCATTTAAATGTTAGGTATAATCGGGTGACAACCCTTAAAATAACGTCTAGGCAGAGATTTTTCAAACAGATATTCTGTGAAATTTTAATATAATTTTTTGGTGAGATAATAAGGGAAATAAATCAACAAAGTAAATAAAATTTTAAAATTAAATTGATATTTCGTTGATAGAAATGTTACCACGAAATTTTGAAGGGAACAAAATTTTAATGGATAACATATTCTTGTATTAGATAAAAGATTTTGATTTTTATAACTTTAACTTAGATATGTTTTTTCTATTAATTTCAGAATATTTTGAGAAAGTAACATAGCTCGAAAATATAACTTTTTGAAAAAATGGTTATGTTATATACTCTGGCAAATTATTAGCCAAGTGCAGTTATGGCAGATTAATAGTCCAACTAGAACTTCACATAAATTCATTTCATCTCAAACAAATTTTACAAATTTATAAATTCGTCTATATAGTGATCATTTCCATAATTTCAATCTCTAGATTTTCAAATTCATAAAACATGTCAAATCTAAAAATTTCTTAATGTAAGTGATATTTGTGTTGGAAAACTTGATGTTTTAAATTACTTTTAATTGGTTTTTATCTCACATGGGAAACTTGAAATGAGTTGTTTTAGTTTATATTGAGATGTTTCGTGTAGGCTTGTAAAATTGTGAGAGATATAAGGTAGGTTCTCGCGCACATGAGAAAAATAATTCTAGGGCAAATAATTTTATTATTAATTATAATAAAATAATATTTTTTATTTGGAGAATATTTTTTTGGTATATAACTTTTGAAAACCCTTTTAACTGTTATTTAATCTCAACAACTATTTGTATTAATTTCTCAACAACTACATTTCACTTAATGCTAAAACGTTTTCTGTTTAAATGCCCAACAACTATATTTCAACACTCATATTTTGTTGGCTATATTACGATGCCTTTGGTAAAATATTTTAACACGATTTTCACGAATACGGATTACTGTCTATCGTTCTTATTTTTTTGATATATAGTCTTTTTGCTCATGTGTCATCTTTGTTTATATAGAGGTGAAGGGATTGTTCAATTCTGGAAGAAACTATCAAAGTATCCTTTAAGGACAGTGACTATCACGGTTTCACTTTATTAACGTTACTATTTTGCTCTTTATATTCTTCAGGTTCGGTTCATATGTCAGAATCCAACATCCTTTCCCAACAATTTAATACAATACTCAATTTTTTTCTACTTCTTTGTTTTAAAAAATTTGTGTAAATTTATTTTCCGAAGACTAGACAAAATTCTCCACACTTCCATGGAATGATATGATCATGAAGGTATATGCAATTTTCTTGAAGAAATAGAAATAAGCCTTTGTTTTTCGTTTTTTTCATGTAACACAATTAATTCTGTAAAAAGCTCAACATTCAAATTGACGGTCACGTGTCATTTTGCAAATATATATGAAAATCTAGATATTCGATGTTATTGATTTTGTAAATAGAAATGCAGCTAAAGGTAGATTATGGTGATTTTGTTTTTAAAAATAAATCTTATTTTGGATTTCATCACAGTTGAATCAATCATCGCATCATTAATCTAATTGTGATAAGTGATAAAATAATGGAGACTTTATCTTAGAACTCACTGAAATCATATATCGATTCAAATAGTAATCACGTGAGACTCTATAATAGTTTTCTTATTCTTTTTATTCTTTAGGATTGCCAAAGGTGATGGAAAATTAAGCAATACTTCAACAACATAGACTAATAAACACTCATCTGTTTAATGTACATCTTAAAAAACTCTAAGAACTTGCTGTTTGCATATCTGCTCGGCGCTTGCAATTCGAGGAAACTAGAGAAATGATTATTTGAAAACATACACACTGCTACAAGATTACTTGCCCCATATTATATGAAATCTATCACCTATCTTTCACTTTATAATTTTTCATCATTATTGAAAATTAAGAATCTCTGGGGGACCCCGCCCAACTTGCAAGTCATGTGTTAATTAGTGGAAAGATTTGACGGAACATTTTCTAAATTCGTGCAAGAGTGAGCGTGATTCAAATTTTCACCAGCCATTATAAGTTGGTGAGCAACCCCTTTTATTGCCACTGCCCACATCAATCAAATTGAGCACAATTGCACCATCTTCTCTTTTCCTTTCATATTTCACTCATTTAGGGGTTGATTAAATTATATATTTATATGATTCCATTATTTTGGCATGCGACTCCAAATAATCAGTCGGAGTACAACTAGGTACATAAAAGGAATCGAAAGTTCTTCCCAAATCACAATTCAAGCTGATATCATCACTTGTAAATAGAATGCCGAAACTGTGATATTAAAAAGGACGTGTGTTTCACTCCAGTAGTCCAAAATATGAAAGGATCTTTTAAAAAATATACACTAGATTAAAGTGAAAATACAATTATAATTAATAATTATCAGTTGTGGTCCTCTACTTTGACAGCAAACTAACCACCATTGAACAAAAGACATTGAAACAAGAAAGTGTCCCAAACTCACTTTAATATATTACACAATTGTCCACCAACAAATTATAATATGCAAGGAGACGCATACAGGCTGTAAAGAATGAGCATATATTAGAGAAGAGCCAATAATACTACTATTGATGCTCAAGATTTGATGGGCAATCATATTGTGTAACGGTATATACATGTGCATGCAGTGTTTACCTCATCCTAGAGATGAAATAAGTAAACATTACATTCAAATTTGAGCTTTCAACCGTGTATGTACCGTTTTGTGAGAATTCATTCCGAAGGTGTGGTCCAGTAGATGAGGCCGCTGTAAGAAACAAGTTTTGTTAAATGATAAGTCATACATTGGATGGCAAGGAGTAAAGGCGGCCAAAAATTAGCACTTCAGGGTGAAAAATGTACAATCTGAGATCACAAATCAAACATTGAAAGGCCTAAGTGTCCAGTTGAGAATCACAGTTGAAGTTTTTTTAAATGTATGAAAATTTTGCTCACAGGCATGAGGCATGATTATGTGATCTCCAAGTAATAGTTCATGCAGGAAACAAAAAATAAGAGTAAAAACCAAAAATCGCTAAGTTGGAAATACCCAGTCTGCCCGTGAGTGAGTCAATTGGGTCAAAGGATCCGATCTAATTAATCAATTGGGCTTCATTGGAAATTAATTAAGTTAAAGACTTCATTGAAATAGGTAATGACCTAATTGTAATTAAGTTTGTTTCTACATATGTACTAAAAGTACATTTTTCCATATTTTTTCTCTATACATAGAAGTTCATGGATTGAAAATTATGTTAATGAAAATCATTTTCTCTCTCCAGGTTTTCAGTTATACGATGAAAAATTCCACATTTCATCCATTTTCGATCTTCTCTCGCTGCAAAAGTCATGCACAGAAAAGGTACGACTCCATTTCTTTCTTTTTCAATTTCATAAAAATACAAACATGCTAAGAAGTCGGAAATAAGGTTATCTAACAGTCTACTCCTACAGTTGAATTATAGCAAGTTCAATCAAAGATCAAAGAAGCAAGTGATCATGAAAAAAGATGTTTTAGATTCTTCTAGCTGACTATAGCAAGTTATGTCATTAATTGTGCATCCAAGAACCTACATCAAATGATATGCAATCGACGAGGAACATATAAATAACACAATTATATACCTGACCAAAACAAACACACACTGCAAGACACCTGCAGTTCCTGCCCAGACTGAAGGCCCTGTTTTGACAATTGAATCTTGTATCAGTAAGCCCACTGATGCCGCTAGAGAGACGAAGGCTACAACATATGCAAAGAAAAGCCATAGCTTCAATCTGTTACAAGTTCAGAGAGCATAAGTGAATAGCTCCTTAGGCACAATAACAGCATGCATCGAATTTTCACACAACAGTTTCAACAAGAACTCGTGGATACACCTATACATCACTGATTAACATGCAACTCACGAGACAGCCTTAACAATCAACATAAAATCCAATTTCTTGTAATACAGTGACAAGCAACAAGTGACTATGACGTAAGATCATCTTAACTTCCATTACACTACAAGACTATAAGATTTAAATAAGAGTCGCTCAGTCTATATTGCGAAAGTGGTGATTTTTATTAGTCTATGTAGAGGGAGTTCCATTATTTCTTAACCTAAATACTTGTCACCTCTGCCCAAAAAAAATTCTTAGCCTCAGTAGTAAAGACTACATGTACCAAATTTATATATACCAGCAACTCTCGAATCTCATTGCCTGTTAAAAATTATACAGAGCACAACTCAATTAATTTCTTGATCTTGATCATCACCTTAGAAATTAGATACACTGAAAACACATTTAAGTACAACTTAACTCTTGAAAAGGGAAATATTATTGAGGGGTGACAACTTACAGCTGCACATGTAACAATTAAACATATATCTCATAATTTCGCTAGGCCCGCAAATAAAGGTTGGAAAATTGGGGGACAAGTTATGTCTGCTAAAATTTAGTTATCTAAACCACGGTCCTTCACTGACCAGCAAATATAAACTTGACAAAGGATCAAATCAACCAACATATCCAGAATTCTTAGAGCCTAATATTAAACTGCATGGATTATGCTCCACTCCGCATAGAAAATATATTTCAATCCATATGTTTTTTAGACATGGAAATAAATTCGAGATTCTATCCACTCAGAATTTTCTGATAGCTTTTATATCTTGCTTATCTGAAGGCATGAACATCGCATCAACAAATTCAAAGAATCACAATCAACCTCCTCGCACAAGAGCTCGAGACTCCTAGAATACCAGAAAGCACTAAAGACTCTAACACCACTCCAATTAATCATCTGCGATCTTCATTCAAGTAAACTCCCGAGTCAGGACATTTATGCATATTACTCTAAACAAAAAAGCACGCTTGATTCCATGCTGCACTGCCAGTGAGATTTCAGCTTCAGCAGAGAACACAATAGCTCTAACGAACGCAAACTTGTAATCAGAGCTATTCAATCAAACTGAAACAGACTAAGACTGTATCAAAGAAAAAGGAACAGCAAATTGAGAAATAGATGCGCAATCGCTAACCTCCATTCGCCTTCTTCATAAGGAGAGTAGTCAATATCATCCTTCCTGACACAATTAAACATCAAAGCAGCGATAGATGCGAAAATTCCTGCAACAACAGACAAAAACATCTGAAACCCTGAGATCGAGAAAACAGAACGACATATACACTCAAGTAAACGAGATGATACCAGGAAGGTAGTGAACAAAGGGAACTGCGACGGAACTGCAAACAACAGCGTCAATCCAGAACCACCAACCTGCCCCGAACACTGCGCCCGCCACGCCGGGCCCGAATATCGCCCATAGCTCCAGCAAATCCATATCTTGGCCTCCGCACCGAATAATTGTTCACTTTTTTCCACAATTATCAACCAATAATAATTGGAGATTTTGACGGGAAGTTCCAGCTAAATTGAACTGCACACTCCGACTTCACGGATTCTTTCTTCAACGGTGCTGTTGCTTACTATTTTCGACCACGAAGAGCCCATTGGCCCTGTTCTTTTCTATTAATTGGTATATTTACTCAGATGGTAGATGGTGTTTCTCAAAACTTTTCTAAAAGTTACTTATGTCTTATAAGTGATTTTTTTAAGAAGTAAGTTTGACTTATTTTTAACTTCTGTCTTATTTTTAACTTTTAAGTTAAAAAAAAGTTATCAGAAACACTTCACTGTCTGTCTTTTAAGTTAAAATCTCCTTAAAAGACACATTTAAGTTAAAAGTTAAAAAGGAGAAGTTTTGAGAAACACCCCCAAATTAAGACTTAACATATAAATAGGCGCTTCAACTTGGCGTTTTTAGCCAACTATACCATCCTCAACTTTGACTTTTACTCGCATGCCCCTTGGAAAATTTCATCCTAAAGCCACCTGTATTTGGTAAAGTATACATGAGAGCTACCTCAACTTGACCAAGTGTACATGAGAGAGCCACCTCATTCTGATATTCGTAGTTGTGAAGAAAACCATGCATTAAACACGCATTTACATGCACACCATGTTGGATTATAAACTTGATCTAATTAAGAAAAAATCCAAACTAATTTGGAGGCTACTAATTACAATCAATTTGGAGGTCATTAAATGCAACTAAATAAGTTAGCTATTAATTGTTTTAGTTGGGATTTGTGGTTAGATGGATGTTGTGGTTAATAAATTTGTTAGTTGGGAGTTATATCATTCACCTATAAATAGGTGAGTTGTTTAATTGTTTATCATCAAGTAGAAGTAAGAACTTCTTAAGAGAGAAAAGAAGAAAAATAAGAGTAAGTTGTAGTGTTGTATTTGAGTGAGTGTTCTTATAATATTTTCTTTGTGTTTAATCAAAGTTGTTCTTTTGAGTGTTATATTTCCAACAAAAATAAGGACAAAGTTAAGAATTCCACAAGCTCTATAATCTGTTAAATAGGAAACAAAACAAAGGAACAATACAAGATAAGCTAATCTAACAACAAGACTGAATTTAATACAACTATAAAATGAGATTAGACAGAGTAAAAATGACTACCGAGCTGTGTTGTGATTAAATGAATTCTGCCAATATATTTAGAAAGGGGAGACATGAATTTGGTTGGTATCATTTTTCTTTAGGAAAGAGAGCTATAATTGTAAGAGTTGAGGCTTGAACCTCAAACCTCCACACCTATGCTTCATAGATGTACCATTTGGACTATGTCCAATTGGTGGTTGATATCTTTTTATGTAGTATATAGATAAATGAAGCTCATTTTGGATTTTGTTCTCTACAAACTTTCAAGTCTGGTGCAAGAATTTTGTTTATTTATTTTGGTAAATTTTTCTTAGATTTTATATCATATGAACAAGTTCATATGACAATATTAAGCACCATTAATGATTTTGGTACTCTGTAAATTACTTTTGTTTCTCAATAGTGATTTTTACTTTTGTTTTGGATCCTTCAGATAAATTACTTAGTGCTCTGTAAGTTTATCAATCTGCTAATACATCAGCAAATATTAATGATAATCCATCTAAAAGCTGTATGCTACTGATTACTGCAACAGAGCTGTTAAAATGTCTATGTATATTTCGGAATATTTATGCTTTTTTTCCATCTATTGTATTGTCAAAAGAGAATCATTTATTCCTTCTTGCCACATTTCACATGCATCTATGCCTAATTTATAGTTGAATCCATGGCTGTCCTTGAAATTTGTTTTGAGCCAATATTTTAAATTGACCGAGAAACTTTGGTGTTAAAAATTTATGACACACAAGAAGATATGAAATTAGGCATCATAAAATCTTAAGAATGAATTCAATGTTTAGAAGCTCAATCCAAATATGATATCTCACCAATCATCTGATTTTTGGGGTGATTTCAATTCTCTAATTTATCACTACCTCAAATCTTAAAGAAATTTATTTCATTTACCAAATATAGTATCCAAATATAA
>CATIWQ010296616.1:0-11270 GCA_949673415.1 Euphorbia schlechtendalii
TTTTTCATATCAACAAAAAAAAGAAGCTTTAAATCCAGATTAAAACGAAAATCAAATTCCCGATACCATGAATTAACCAAGAAACAATCAAATCGTCCACATAGAAATCAATTTTCAAGTTATTGTATCTTCATAAATCAAATCCATCGAAGAACAATTAACATTTAACAACCAAAAGTCTCAATGGGTTCATTGGGCTTTACTCCTTGTATCATTAACCTGGAAATATTTTCGATTTTCATCTCTGAAATTACTTTCTACGGGGTTTTCTTCCGCACTCATGTTCCTTTCCCCTTTCTCCATATCTCTCTTTTCCATTTTTGTCCCATTCATTTCTTTTTCTTCGTCTCCTTCACCTGATGCATTTATCGCCGGAGAAGATAAATCGACTGAGTTTCCAGCAACTAGAAAGTGAATGAAAACGGGGAGGTAAAGAAAGGGAATGAATAACAATTTTTCTTTTTATTTTTTTATTCGAGTAAAAACAATTACGATTTGCTTAAACTTTCCAATCGTGTTTACATCACATGTCAAGGCAGAGTCGCGCATTTTAAACAGTTTAGGTGGTATTTTTTATCCATTTTAACGTTAAGGATTTGAACGAGTTAAGGAGCTATAAATGCATTCAACATTTTCTTAATTCAAAAATTTTATTTTTTACATGCAATGCTATAAATTGTTATTTGTAATAAAGATTCATATCTGACCGTTTTCTCTCTAACAAGTGAGCATGTATAAAAATTTTATACTAGTAATTTGTTGATACATAAAAGGGTATTAGTATTACTAAGCCTTAACCAATGTCAATAAATCAAACAGAGTAGATAAGGTATAACTATGGCATAGACAAGTACAATGAGTTTCTTATATGTATCTTATAATATAAAAAAAGTGCACCGCCAATGCTTTAATGAAGTATGATTAATGTGACCATTGGATAAATAATCGGGTAGCTCTTAAAGTAGGGGTGATTATGAGTAACTGTCTAGGGTTCATCATCGATAAAAAGTGACAAAATAAAATATTAACTTCTTCATTTGTAGTATATGAAGTATAATCATTAATTGAGTAAAATGAAACAATGCCTCTCTTAAAATAATTTGTTAAACGTTGAAATTCAAATTTTTAATTTAAAATATGTATTTTATATTGAATTTTTCAAATTTGAAATCAATTTTACAAGTAAGTGATTATCAAAAAAATTTCATCCATGAAACCTTACAATGGTAGAAACAGGCATGACAAATAATATATCCGTAAAAGTGGATGAGGATGACCTAAACTTTATTACTAACTCATTAAAATCTCTCTTTTTGATAAAAAAAAATAATAAAAAAGATAAAATTCCACCCCACCCGAATGTATAACCAAAAAATATAATTATTGTTTCATTCCAAGTAACAAACATTTTGCATGCTTGGCCATCAAAACTTGTGTTTGAAATGAAACATTACACTTGCAATCTCCCAAATTTTGCACCTTTAATAAAATATTTGTAACTTGTATATAATAAAGGGTAAGACATTGTTAAATGTTGCAAACTGATTTAGGCAATATCATAAAACGAAGATTCCAAACAAAACTAACAAATGAAAAGTAAATAAACGGTTTTTCAGTCAGATATAATCAACTTGTCTTATTTTTCTTGAATGCGACTTTTCTCCATAAAAAATTCATTAGTTTACTTCTAATAAGTTGTGATAATGAGTTAGTTACCGAAACAATCATACTAGTATCGATACGGCACCGCAGCATATATTCGCAGAAACAAGAAACGATAAAGAAACAAACTGCCAATCTAAAAAGAGATTGTATCGTATAGTAATTGCATTTTTCTGTTTTCCTTCAAAAACCAGTCAATGGCTCCCTATTTTTATCTTCCACCACCGTAACCGTTTCACTCCTTTTTCCGCCGCTATTTCTCCTCCGCCTGAAAATACGATGAGGATCTTTGCTTTTCTCTCCATCTTCTTGCTAACTCTGCCTTTCTTCTCTTTTGCCATTGAAGATGATGTCACTTGCCTTGAAGGCTTGAAGAAAGCTTTTACTGACCCGCTGAGTCGACTCGCCTCCTGGGATTTAACCAACAACTCTGTTGACTCCGTTTGCAAGCTCAATGGCGTTTCTTGCTGGAACATGAAGGAAACTCGCATCATCAGCCTTCAGCTACCGGCTTCTCAGCTCTCCGGTCAGCTTCCCGATTCACTCAAGTATTGTCGAAGTCTACAAACCTTAGATCTCTCTAATAATGCTCTTTCCGGTCCCATTCCTCCTCAAATCTGTACCTGGTTGCCTTATGTTGTCACCCTAGATCTCTCCCGTAACAGCTTCACCGGTTCGATCCCGCAGGAGATCCTTAACTGCAAGTTTTTGAATAATCTCTTTTTGAGTGATAACAAGCTATCAGGCCCGATCCCCTACGGCCTTGGGAGTCTTGATCGGTTAAAACAGTTCTCTGTTGCGGGTAACGATCTGTCCGGTGCGATTCCGGCGGATTTGGCGACGTTTCCGAAAGATGATTTTGACGGGAACGACGGGCTTTGCGGGAAGCCTGTTGGAAAGTGCGGCAAATTGAGCGGTAAGAGCCTTGTAATTATAATTGTTGCCGGAGTTGTAGGTGCTGCTGGTTCTTTGACTTTAGGGTTTGCTATTTGGTGGTGGATACATATTCGATCCAGCAAGAAAACTGAAGGCTATGGCGTTGGGAGTGGAAAGGATGAATCTAGCTGGGTACAATTGTTGAGATCGCATAAACTTGTTCAAGTTTCATTGTTTCAGAAACCGATTAATAAGGTCAAATTGTCTGATCTACTGCTAGCTACTAACAATTTCGATTTGGAAAATATTTTGATGTCAACTAGGACTGGGGTTTCATATCAAGCTGTTTTACACGATGGCTCTGCTCTTGCTATCAAAAGGCTCAGCGCTTGTAAGCTCAGCGAGAAGCAATTCAGGTCCGAAATGAATAGATTAGGCCAGCTTAGGCATCCTAATTTGGTGCCATTGTTGGGTTTTTGTGTTGTTGAAGAAGAGAGACTGTTGGTGTATAAGCATATGCCTAATGGGACTCTGTCTTCTCAATTACATGGCATTGGATTTGGGGTCTCTCCATCCAGTGTTTTGGATTGGCCAACGAGGGTGAAGATTGGAGTTGGTGCTGCAAAAGGGCTAGCTTGGCTCCACCATGGTTGCCAGCCGCCGTATATGCATCAATACATAAGCTCAAATGTGATCCTTCTTGATGATGATTTTGATGCCAGGTTTACCGATTTCGGGTTAGCGAGATTGGTTGGTTCTCGCGACTCCAATGACAGTTCTTTTGTGAACGGTGATTTGGGAGAGTTTGGTTATGTTGCTCCTGAGTACTCAAGTACTTTGGTTGCATCCTTAAAAGGGGATGTTTATAGCTTCGGAGTTGTGCTTCTGGAGTTGGTCACAGGGCAAAAACCGTCAGAGATAAGCAATGGAGAAGAAGGATTTAAAGGGAATTTGGTGGACTGGCTTAATCATCTAGCAAGCACAGGTCGAAGCAAGGATTGCGTTGATCAAGCTCTGCGTGGAAAAGGTCACGACGATGAAATTACACAGTTGTTAAAAGTTGCTTGGAGTTGTATTGGTTCTAGGCCTAAGGATAGGCCTACAATGTACCAAGTGTACGAGTCGTTGAAGAGCATGGCTGAGAAACATGGATTTTCTGATCAGCATGATGATTTTCCATTGATTTTTGGTAAACAGGATACCTAATGTAAAGATTGAGATGGAATTAGAGCATTGCATTTGCTGCATTTTCTACAATTTTTAATGGAGGATCCTTTTGAAGGCATCGAATTACTCTTTCCACTTAAAGAGGATCTTTTTTTATGTTCATTTATTGGATAAATTCTGTATAATTGCATCATCAAGCATTATGCACTTTGTGTCTTCACTGCAGTTAAGGAAGTTTTAAATGAAAGTGTTCATCAGTGATTAAGTTTTTCTAGACTGTAATATCTCTTGTTTCCAACAAGATAGATTGTCCCTTTTCTTCAAAAAATGCTGGGCTTTGTAGGAGGATGTGCCATCTAGGTAATTTTCTGTTTATGTTTCATGCTGATATCCAAGTAATTTTCAACTTCAGCGCAGATATTTACAGTTTCAGCATCATTGACACTGAAACTTATGTTCTCGAAAGTTTACGAGTTAAAATGGCACATAATTGCTGGTGAAATGCATATTTCCAACCTAAAGAAAAGGTCACTTACTAGTGGGGATTCCAAATACTATTTTTACCAAACAGCATTACAATATTATATTGATGATATGCGCAATCAAGATTTTGTGTAAAGTCGACCAATTAAAATCCACAAGTAAAGTAATAATTTTTTTATGATTATGAAACTTGGCTATTAACGTGGTGATTCAGCTATAGGTTGTAGTCAGGTGATTGTAGAATCTCATATTGTACCAATTAAACTACGTTTCATACTTTCAGTATCATAATGCCAGTACGTTTGCACGATAGATATAAAGCATTTGCATTCAATCAATCCGCCAATAATTGAGTAGAAGTGAATAGTAAAGCGTAGATTGGACAATCATTTCATCCAAATGGGTAGAAACTAAGGCACACACATCTCGTGAAAACAATCAATAAACAACACTTGTCAGTCAACTAGCAGTTCAAAAAAATTAATGAAATTGAGGGTCAACAATGTAGTGTTGGGCTGGGACCATGCCTATTGCCTGAATGAATATTTTATTTTAATGGTTCTTCTGCCCTTTCAGCTTAGACTTCTCCCATGTGGGTAGATCACCTTTTTACTAACACGTCTCATGGCGAAAACGTGTCTCATGCCCCTAAACAATTATCGATTTTGAATTTGGCTCACTTATTTTATAAATTGAGTGAAGTTATGTACTAAATATGTAATTTTCTTTCTGATATTGTAAAAATTGCAGAATTTATGGAATTATTGGCTGGCCGGTGCACATGTTATTGGCCCCACAATTTCTTGTCTTACACATAATATCATGTTATATCAGTTGATTCATGGTTGAATCAATCTCTTGGCCTTTGCTTGCACTTCTGCGTGGCTGCAATCGATACTTTCCTATAAAGATTATATTTTTTTGCATCACGTGACTTCAAATTCCCCATTTATGATCCAGTTAGATCCATTTATGGTTCAAAACAAGTCAAATGATCATACTATCAATTCTTTGATATACCTCATTACCACAACTCTGCAAAAGGCATCTCCTGAATTCACTTACCTTTTAGAGAAAATGGCCAAGAATTAAGATGCAGTGGATTTAGTTAGCAAATCTATTGTTTTTGTTTCAGTGGCTTAGATATAATAAGATCGGTGCAAATGATTAATGATTTGTTTCGATTTTTTAGTTTAGCTGACATCATTTGGTTCGCAATATAGAATATATATTTTTTTGGAATCCTTGTAAAACATATAGTATTATATTCCTCCTTCCAACCAAATAACGCATGTGTGGTATACACATTAAACACGCTTGAATCTGTTACATGCATACTTTTATTAATATGTTTTTCTCGTCTCAACAAATTTGTAGAAATTGTGTTATTGATGAAATATTGTTGGTCACAACACTTAACTAAGCGTGTTTGGAAAATAAATATTGTATTATTATGCAAATAAGTAAATTTATATTGAAAACATTAATAACTAAAAATGATTAGGAAGCGAACTGTAATAATTATAAAAGATCCCAAATTAGATGGGTTTTACCGCCTTTTGAAATTGATTCTGTGATAAGAAGCTTGTCCACTATTTTTGTTTAATTTAGTTGGATTTTGGTACAACAGAAGAAACTGATGTAATCAGTACACAGGGATATTAATTTAATTGATTTCGTCCAAAATTAACATAAAGCTAGCTTACGAGCTTCAAACAAATTGACACGAGTTCCTCACTTCACATTTTCATCCACGTGTGTCAGTAACTGAACATTGATACTAATTCATCAAGTCTAAAAAATTTGTGGGCAACTTATATATCACTTCATTAAATTTTGAATAACTAAATAAATTAATCACTTTAGCACATTTTTTTTTATTGGGAACCACATTTGCTCAGACATATATTTCCATTAGGAAACTCTTCTGTCTTATGAATGCGGATACTACTTGGGAACTCTTTAGCCTAAACAGGAACAAAAATGAGCAATATAAACATAATAAGCTTGTCAAAAAGAAGACGGCTCTCTCTACCTTCAACTTGTAAAATTACAAGATTACACAACATATAATTTGGTGCATCATCTGGAATATACAACACATATGGCGATTGGTGCCCTCATTGCTACAAGTAACTTGAGCGCATCAATAAAGCAACAGCTGCACAAACAAACTCCAAACAAAGAATGATCTTGTAGAATTAACCTCATCTTAGACAACAGAAATAGACCTTTTAAAGACACATCTACAGCAGAAATGTAATTTACAAAAAATAATCAGGGGTCTTGCGTGTAGTGTCAGGCTCGATTTGCCGAGGCGCGGGATCAAACTGAAGGAAATTTTGGTCCATGTTTTCCCCAATCTCTAGAATAGCTGCCATATTACCACATCGGTAGCAATAATTTGGGGCACTAAATACAGTAACCACATTCTTTTCCTGTAGTGGAATTAACAATGGACTCAATAATACGCGGTCAAACAAGTCGGAAGAGAAAAAAAGGCATGCTGCGTTATAATCCCTGAACTTATTCAAGCTGGGCATTTGCCACCCCGAACTTTCAAATGTTTCAAACACTCCCTGAACTTGTTTAAAATGCATCAGTATCCCCCCATCGCCACATGTTAGTTTCCGGTTGATTTGGCTTTTCAAAGATGCCATTTTTCCGTTTCTCTCCAATCAGAAGTTGACATGTGGCATTGAGAAGGAAAACTGTTGCTTTTTAAACAAGCACAGGGGTATCTGACACATGAAAGTTCAGGGTGGCAAGTGGCCATTTTGGACAAGTTGAGGGGTAATGGATGCATTAAGCCGAAGAATATAAAAAAACTTTCAAGGTTCATTCATTGACCTGACACCAATTGTATCCTTCCATGACAAGCTGGTGGGCTCGTGAAATGAGAGAGAGGCCATTAGTGTGGTTAAACTGGGCTGCTATATCCTGTCCAAATGTGTAGCCAGCACCCCGAGGTGAAATGCCCCATCCACATCTATCATCCGGGTCGGACCATAGCAGATCACACATGGGTCCTTCATGTGGAACCTACTTGAACAGAAAAACATATCGAATAAATTCTACAAGGGCTTTCAATAATATAATGAAATGGGAAAAATAAAAAAAGAAAGATAAAATATCAATTGATACACGGGCCAAGAAAAATTAGGTAGCAATATATTTGTATTATTATATCATGTTGACCTTCAAAACAACAGCAAGATTCTTTTGATTTACTACATCAATTTTGGACCAAACATTAAATTCCCTACAATATCAATGTTTTAATCGTTTTTCCTGCGCAGTCCTCGTGCACATACTTCATTTCGCAAAAACTGCTCCGAATTTCTAGCATTTGTGACTCATACAAAACTTTAAGGTTTAACAGTTTGACATGGCTAGTTCTTTACCATCCTCGACCTATCAATCTATCATCAGGCAAGAACTACCGAGATGCCTTTGATTGCTGCACCAAGCACAATCATGACTGAAAAAAACATAAAATTTTTATTATAAACCATCTTAAAAATAAATACAACCACCATTAGGTCATACCTCTTGTATACGGTCCAAAGCTCGGATATTATCTAATGTATCCAAGGATGGTGAAAGACCACCATGCAAACAGAAGACCTGAAATGCAATTCTAAAAGTTAGTAACCATGATTTGGTTTAATACTTGAAAAAACTATTCAGCAAATGATTCCCACCTGGCTCTCAATAAGGGCTGTGAGTGGTAGATAATCGAAAAGGTCAGTAAAATACTTCCATACGTTGGCATTCCCATATTTTCTTAAGCACTCATCATAGAAACCGTAACTGAAGTTGGAAAGAAAACCAAAGACAAGATTAATCTCCAAAAGAAAAGGAATTAGCATTTTGAAAAATCCAGACGTGCATGAGACAGATAGCAAGAGGCTCCTGGGAACAAAATTCATAATTACTTAAGTTGCTCATGTAGTACAAATTTAAGCTACCTCGAGTGATTGAGCATAATATCCGAACTAATATAATGCACAAAGTAATCAATAAATACCAGCGTTTAAAAAAAGCGCTAGGCGCAGGCGGGGCCTCGGCGTATTTACACGTAAGTAGAGGCAAGCCTTGTTAAAGAATTTGTTGACCAATAAATATTCTAATATTAATCATATTAAATTTTCTAAAGCAAATTGTAATTGTTTATACATATTTCGATACAAGAGTAAAAACTTTTTGATAGATATTTCAAATTTTATAAAAATCCCGCTTAGGCGACGATTTTTAAAACACAACCCCTAAAAAATTTGTTTTTTATTACCAAAAAACCACCGCCTAGAGCCGCCAAATCGGTCAATCCACCTAGGACAGCTCTACTAGGGAAAATCGGGGCGGTTTTCTTAAATACGCCTAATCAGTCAATAAATACGCCTTCATGTTGCTGAATGGCTTGCAAGTTGCACAGTGAATTTCATGTTATTTAAATCACAATAAGAAACATAAAACTTCATGCTATCTGAGAGCAAAAGAGAAGGGTCGAACAAGAATTGTTGCCACCATTTAGTTGATACTTTTAGTTGGATAGTGGTTATTTCATCAAATAATAAGGCAGCACTAAAACCATAGTGTCCGAAAGCTAGAAACAGTTAAGCAATACCTCTTTCATATTAAAAAAAAGTTGCACTCTATGTTGGCTCCATGCATTATTTCAATACAATTAAGGAACATAGGCGCCCCGATGTCCTAACATGATATTCTAAGCGTGCGTCTTTGCTCAATCACATACCATTCTAGTAGTCAATCGAAATAACAGACAAGAATAAACCCTATTTGCTCAATCACATATCACCATTCTGGTAGTCAATCGAAATGAGAGGCATCCTCACAAAGTTACCTTGTGATAGTTTATAAGACTGATTGACTGTTCAACTCCATTTTTTTAAATGATTATATTAAAATATAAAAAACTGCGACAATGTGAAAGAAGAGAAAACACAACAAAATCAAATTTTAGCATAATTGTAACGACTTATAAGCTTAAGAACAACTAAAATCTGGAGAGAAACAAAACTATTGCACCCCAAGGACAGATATATCACACTTCAAAATAAAAAAAATCCATCATATCATAATTTGAGAAATTGGCAAAGCAAAACAAAATCTTACACTTGAGTGATCTGCCTGCTCTCATGGTTTCCTCTTAAAATTGTAATTCTATCTCTATATCTTACTTTCAGGGCCACTAAAAGCGTGACAGTCTCCACAGAATAATACCCACGATCTGCATTTATGTAACTGAAGAGATTACAAATGTTTATACTTTATAGATACTACTTAATTTAAGAATGTCTAATTATTTAAACAGAGTGATCAAATCAGGGCCTAATATTTGCACAAGTAGAAACACAAAGATTAGTGGAAGGCTACACCTGCAAGCAAAAGAAACCAATCGTGATAAATAAAGTTAATCACCATGTTCGTATGTTAATTAATCAGTAGTAATCAGGTCTAAAATAATTTGCCTCTATAAGAATAATTCATATTATTTAGTATATTCAGAAAATACTTGAAGCATAGCTACCCATATTCTTAGCATTTCCCAAAATTTCACATATCATAAATCGATAACTTAATTGACAGAAAAATCAACAGATCATTGACAACAACTCAGCAAATTAAAAGCCTACCAATGCTACTGGCCATAATTGAATTACTTTTTTTATTCCAGGTCAAGGTGTTAACGAACGACGAGGAAAACACAATTTTGAGGCGCGACCACAAATCCAACTATACAAGGAATATATAGTATAAACTAGCTCTTAAATTTCACTGATAGCATAAAAATTTCTTTCTAGTTATAAACATAAATACATCCAAATCCAGAATCCGAATATTCAATTTCGAAATATAAAATTTAGAACGCAAACGAATTGAAAAACAGACCTACATAGTCGCCCATGAAGAGGTAATTGGTGTCAGGCGCATTCCCTCCTATCCTAAAGAGCTCGATAAGATCGTAAAACTGGCCATGAATGTCACCGCAGACGGTGACAGGACATTTAACAGGCTGAACGTTCCACTCTTCAACAAGAATAGCCCTAGCCTGATCGCAAAGCGTCTTCACCTCGGCTTCCGGCAAAGGCTTGCAATCCATGAGATGAACGATCTGACGGTCCAGATCCCCGTGCGACGGCATCTTCTCAAGCCGACAAAGATCTTTCGGTCAACAAAAAATCTTCAATCGGAATCCAAAAGTAGAGAAGATTCCACGATTATGTGCCGATTTTTAATTGTGGCGCCGGTTCGTTAACAGAAAAACGAATCTGTGTATGATTCCTAAACTTTCTCTGCTTTTTGTGTTTTTGTTTTCTACGAACAGGAAAACCTTTTTTCAAATTTAAAAAAAAAATAAAAATTGTTTCTTTGTTCGTCTGTGATTTACGAGAGAAAATCGAATTTATTTACAGAAATAATAAAAATTATAATACTAATAAAGTAATAATATATCTATCTTGTTTCTGTCTATGATTTACAAGAGAAAATAGAATTAAATTACATTATAATATTAATAATAAAGGAATACTGATATGTGAAATGAAATTAAAATAATAATAACTTTAGATCAATTTATCCGTCGTAAAATATTTTTCACATTTCAATATTTGTTTTGATTATGAAATTAATCAAACAAAAATATTAAATTATATAACTAAAAATACTTTAACAAACATTGAAAAATGTTTTCAAAACATTTTCCAAATGACATTCAAAGAAACAATGCTCTGTTCTTATTCAAACTCATCCTGCAAGTTTTTTTATCCTAGTAAGCGACAAAATTACTCACTTTTTTGAAATTGTGAATTCAAATTTTATTTGTCTTTTTATATATTTTGAAAGTTTGAAATCAAGTTTTAGCTATTTGGATTTTCTAATTATTATTTTTATCATTTATTTTAAGTCATATTTGAGTTAAAATTTATCACTTTTATGTCAATTTTTATAGAAATATTAATTATTTCAAAAAATAGAAATTTTAATTAAAACACTAAAAGTATAAATGAGTATACATAAATTTGTAGTTGAAAAAAATTTTACATGATTACAATCAAACA
>CATIWQ010296623.1:0-24022 GCA_949673415.1 Euphorbia schlechtendalii
AAAAAAAATTTCCGAAATTTACTCAAATCATGGAGTATAATTTTAAATAATAAGGTTTAACTATTAGTATGTTAAATTGTTTCAAATATTCGATGTAACACCACTATTTTGAAACTACGGACCCTCTTTTGCAAATTTTCAAAATCACAGACCCCTTTTTGCAAAAATAAATTCCTCAAACCCCATTTTGCAAATGAGTGAAATCACAGGGTACTTTTTTGAAGTTTACCAATTCAAATATTAGTTTGAAAGTTCCTCTTGAATTTTCTATCCAACTGCAAATTTTCAAAGTTTAAAATATGTTTGACAATTTTAATGATCATAATTGTGGGTGGAAGTTGTTCCCCATTCTTGCATGACATTATAGATATGTCATAGCCTCTTTGATTCTTCCTTAAACTCTTCAATAACACTACTTGTCCGCTATTTGTTTGCAGTCTTATGTCTTCAGAGTCTTTCTTCTGAAATTTTCTCTTATGTCTTCAGAGTCTATCTTCTGAAATTTTCTTTTGAGTGACTTCATCATCCAAAATAAATTGTCTTCTGAAATCATTTTTCTTCCAAAGGCTTAATAAAATTTGGTACCGTCAAAACCCTTTTTCGATATCGTTTAGTGGTCACCGGTTCAACAATACTCAATTAAAAAAATATTTTTTCAAAATTTGTCCACCTTTTGATTAAAATATTTTATATTTGTACAACAACTACAATTTAATTTGTAATTAAATTTATTTCTTATATTATAGTTTAAGTTTTATGGAGCTACGATAAAAATATTTAGGCTTTTTGAATTTATTCACTTTGTGACCGATTTAACTATATATTATATTTAACTATCATGATGTGTCACATGTCCAACATGCTTTGTACAAAAAGTATATGCAACATTAACTATATTATTATAGTATTTAATAAGAATCCACTTTCGAGTATCGAACGAATTGCCCAACATTTGCTCTATCGGCTGACTTCAAGTTTAAAAGGGGCTAATATATGATGTGCGATACCACATCATACAAGCAAACTACAACAGGTTTCGCCAAATAGATAGCAGACTCTTCCAAATAACAAACAAACTGTAAATAAAAGCAGCTAACTTGTGAAGAAGTAAAAATATTGCAACTATGATAATTGAACTTAGATTATCTATATTAAGATCATTTCCTACGTGAAAGCTTTGAAATTTTTTGTAACGCATATGAAATCACAATCTTCTCAAAGCAGTGGAATCGATATGATCTTAAAAGTAAGTTCGGTCTATAATCCTGATCGCTCAAGCCACCATCATTGATCAACTACACTCAGGTGGCGCGATACAGCAAAAAAAACATTCCCATCATTTCTATCAAATTCACAATTGTAAAAAACATCAAACGAAAAAAATCCATGAGATGCTACTATACCTTATCAGATAACATCTCCCTAAGCGCATACCAGGTTCCCGAAACAGCAAAAACAGCACCTGATGTCAGAATTCCGACGTCAACGAGCCATCCTTTCCATCCCAACTCGTCTTTGAATACAAGCAAGTGAAACAGAGCAGGCAGAACGAACCCCAGTCCACAGCATATACTGCTGCCCACTAATGACATGAAATCCGCAAAATTAGGCACCGATAAAGCCACTAAACTCACTGCAAATACCAACACCCATCTAAGCCATAAACAATACCTCCCGCCCCAAAACCTTCTTTCCACGATCTCGTAAACCGGGTTCATCATCAAAGGAAACGTGAAGAACAGATTGATGCAAAGTCCCAGTTGAACTAAACTGCTAACCAGTCCAGTACCTAAGTTACCAGTAATGATATCTTTAGTTTCGTTTCCAAAGGCAAAGTAACCTAATACACCAAAAGATCCGTAAAGCAATGCAATAAATCCCATACCCAATGCTAAAGTTTTACCAAACTTGTTCTTCTCTCTAGTCTCAGATTCTAAAGGTAAAACCATACCAACCCCTTCAAATGCATAAAGAGCCACACCTATTCCGTAAAAGAACATAGATATTCCCCCAAATGCATTCACCTCGAGCCTTTTCTTCAGTATTATCAATGTGTCCTCTACTAGAACCACACCCATTGCACCAAGATCAACAATATCAGCAAAAATACTCAAAGGGGCTAAATGAGTTAGAGTAGGGATGGAATTCAATCCCAATTGGAAAGGAAAACAGCCCCAAATGTACAAACTCTTGGCAGACAAACCCATGATTTGAGAAGTTAGGTTGGTAGAGGAAGAGGAATTAAACAGATTGGCCAAAGTGTTGCCGATAAAAATCAAATACCCTACACAAAACCCTCCCTGAGATAGCACAATCATAATATCCACAGTTAGCCTACCAACAGAACCACAAATGGCGAAACCTAGATCACCAAAAGAACCGATCATACTGTTATCACCAGATAAAGAACCAAGCCTACGGCGAGTATGGACTAGAAGCATCATACAATAGTAGGTTAAAAAAGCAACGGAGAAAAGCATAATGAGACTCGTTACCCATCCGGTGCGTTTGAAAGAGTACGGTAAACCGAGAACTCCGGCGCCGACAATGGCAATGAACACATTGGCGAAGGTCTTGGACTGAGAAGAGAGGGTTTGGGGATCGCCAACAAGAGGAGTGTCTTCTCCTGGAATGGATTCTTGTAAGGATTTTGACGACGGTGATTCTTCATTGTTTCTGAATTCCATGATTGATCGGAAAATCAATGATTTCTTGAAGAAATTTGAAAATCGAAAATTGATTGATCGACTGTTACGCCGGCAAATGGTTATCAGAATCCACCATTGCTGCCAAGAGGAGAGGAGATCGTTGACGAGGACTAAGCGACTCGTTTATGGTCATTTAATTCGCCTACGTGGCAATATATAATTGGGTGAATAAACGAAGAAAGAAGAAGTGTAGATCGCTCATTTTAGCAAGTCCGCGCATGCTAATTAGAAAATTATTTTTATATCTATTGATTGAGCAAATTAAAAAAAATGCGCAGGAGCTGAAGATGTTGGATGTTCTGATCAAGTCAAATTCACTCAGCGATGAAGCTGATTTGAACTTGATTTGATGCTTCCTTTCCGAAGAAGAAAAATGCCTAAATTATGTTGTGATTTTCGATGTCTTCTAATTCCTGCCGTTATCGCGTTCTTCTACATTCAGGTGTGCCAATCTCTTCTCCTCTATGGCGATTTCAAATGAAAGTTCATATGAATTTACTGGAAACAGATTCTACATGTGTTAAGTGGTTTTGCTTTCACTGCAGATGCGGCTTTTTATCACCCAGTCCGAGTATGCCGATCGCCTAGCTGTTGCTGTACGTATTTCCAGCTTCTCTCTTTCTTTTATCAGTATATGTTGTTGCCAGTTTTCTGCTATCTTTTGAATGGGATCCTTTTGCCTGAAATTTTACTTTAGCTTCAGAGTTAAATGATTCTTGGAGTAGTTAAAGCACAACTTTTGTTAAATTTGCGTTATACTTCAGCTGTTCTAATTTTCTTATTTTCATTTCCATTGTGAAAATAATCAAATTGACAAATTCTTTAACTAAGAGTGAAGAGGATCTCCTTAATCATGTTCTTCTAAACTTGTGGTGCAAGTGTGTCATTAATTTACTTCTCCAATGGGCTTGGATATCCTTTGTTCCGCTGATCTGTTAACTAATATTCTAACAATACGTTTATACTTATTGAGGATATGGGTTGATGGTTTATAAAAGCTTCTGCTATCACTTTACAGGTTGAATCGGAGAGCCGATGTACAGATCAAATGCGGTTGCTCATTGATCAAATAAGCACACAGCAGGGGCGAATTGTGTCTCTTGAAGGTTTTGCATTGCTTTTGATGCATTGGCCGTTCTTTTTTTTTGTTGAAATGATGCATAAGGAATTGACTGGTTTTAGACTCTCTTTATCTCAAACCTGGATTCTTGATTGTGCTTATAGAATTACTGTATATCATCATGTTGCTTAAAGTAGTAAGTGCTAATAGTGAAATTTTACTTCTGAAATTTTGTGTGTTCTTTTACATTGTGGCTTGAAATACAGCCTTTTTCAATCTGGGTTCTTTCTAACATTTTTTTCAGAAGAAAGAAAGCGTCAAGCTGACGAATGTGCACAGCTAAAGGCTCTCGTTGAAGATCTTGAAAGTAAGTTTTATTGTAACTCACTCCTATATAAATAGCATTTGAAGATAATATGTTCTATACAATATGGTTTAGTCTATCAATAAAATGCTGTTTCCTAAGTGGAAATGCTCATGTCGCCATCATAAATTACTGGCACTTTAGATCAGATGGGATTCTCCAATTTATATGGACCATTATGCATACATAATATGATTTATTGTCTCATCTTCACATTTCTCATTTCTTTTTAGCCTCCTGGGTCATTGGTTGAAAATCAATAGTTTTGTTTCCAAGAACCTAGAGGTTTATTATAGATTCTCTTCAGATTGCAAATTGATTTAATGTTGGTCAGTTCAATCAATTTTCTGGTTAATCATGTTCAATTTTCCAAAAAGGTGCAAATCATAGGTTCTTGAAAGGCGAAACGATTTATGGGTCTGTTCTACATATTGGATGTCATACTAAACGATCCTAGTGTTAACTTTGAATATGACATGCCTGCTGAGATAAAGTTTGTAGGGATTTGTCAGTATTACTCAAATTCTCATCTTATGAAATTCTAGTCAAATTCCGCATGGTGTCATGATTGGTGTGTTAAACACAATGTTGTATGCTGCATTGATTAATATTTTCTTTCTTTGGATGAGATTTGGCTATGATTTGCCAAAGACACTTAGTATTTTTAATTTGTATTCTTTCAGGAAAAGGCCTTCGAAAAGTGGTTGACAAGGTAATGTCTAACAAGGCTTGAAATTTCATTATATTGTTTCTCTTTTGAAGTCCTCATTAATAATTATCATATGTGCTGCATTTTTTAGGTACCAGTTGCAGCAGTTGTTATTATGGCATGCAACCGTGCTGATTATTTGGAAAGGACTATTAACTCAGTCTTGAAGTCTGTATTCTGTTGAGCCTTTTCTGTTATTGATCTTGTTATTTTGCACAATTGTATTGATTCCATTGACAGGTAACTGATTTTACAGGCACCAGACTTCGGTTGCTTCAAAGTTTCCACTTTTTGTATCCCAGGTACCTATTTTTTGCTTGGTGCGATTAACTTATCTTAAGGCCTCATGCTTGAAAAAAATCCAAGTTTATATTGTGAACTTTTTGCTATATTGTTTCCTTTTCTTTTTAAATTTTATCAACTTTTCCTATTATAATTCAGTATGAATGTTACCAATTGGCAAAATGTCCGAAATTTTCAACATAAATTCAAGGAGCATCCACATATCAATATGGCGCATTCCAGACCACCTTAATCGAATTTCTCTCAATTTATCCTCAACGTGCGCTACACCGGTCTTTTGACTGATGCAATAATTTCTAATTTGATTCATTCTTGTATGTTTGATCGTCCATCTAAGCATCCTCATTTCTGCCACACTTATTTCTTGAATATGTTGTGCTTTAGTCTCCCAACATTCATTCCCATATAACATGGTCAGCCTAATTATTGTTCTTTGGAGCAACTACAATTGTTGAGAATTCTTTGATTATTGAAAAATGAATAGAAAGCTCTACAAGCATTGACATTTCGAGGCTAATTATTACTTCGTTTAATTTCTTGTCTTACAATCAATATAATTTTATCTAATTTTCAGATCTTTTGATTTTTTCGTATCTTGTTGTATTAAAAGTTTGCATAATAACCATTATGGTTTATATCACCTTCTAATTTTTTCTATGTGCTTTATTATAACTTTTGATTTCTAGGACGGACCTAACGCAGATGTTCGAAGCAAGGCTATGAGTTATGATCAATTAATTTACATGCAGGTAAACTTTGTTACATGCTGCTTAGCTGGAATTTAAATTTTAATTTATCAACTCGTAAACTTGACTACAACCTACTTGGTAGAATGTTGTTTGTGTATGATATGTAAGTTGTAACGTATATCATCTCTTGAAATCGTGGAGTCAATGCTGAATAGAAGAAGTTACTTGGTTTGTATTTATCTCCAAAATGTTAGTTTTTTTCAGTTTGCACTGATTTTGAATGTTAATGATGAGAACTGTTGAACTTCCTGCTATCTAGTGTTTCAAATTAGCTCAACAAAAACAAAATATTTTGAACATAATGGGAAGTGTGGTGAGATATCTAGAAGCTCTATAGAATACATGCTTTCAAGAGTAAGAAGACATAGAGAGTGGAGAAAATCTTGTTGGATATATATGTTAAGGCTGAAACGGAGAAATGCACTTGTTTTTATGTATTTCCAAAATTTTTGCTTTATTGAAGGAAAAATAAACACATAACGGATGCCATTAGGTTGGTTCTGTATTTCTGCAAAGTTAGGCAGGAAAGAAGTAGCTCCCTGAATATAAGCAACGCATTAAAGATAATTGGAAATGATAATAGAAATCAAAGAATTGGATGTGACATGTGAGATTACACAAAAATAGTGTATATACAAATGGCATATTCTTGAGAGGTTGGGAGGAAATTTCACTGTTGTTGACAAAGTTGGCTTGCTTTTGATGTACCCTTGCGGATGTTGTGGTGAAGGAGTAACATCATACAAATGTATACAAGATATTCCTACCAAGATATGTATGAAAAGAAACGAATGGATAATTAGTGAACACGGAAATGTGAATGTCAAAGTGCCATGAGTTAAAGATACATTGAGAAAAAGTTCAATGAGATACCTCTTTGACATTGCTTTGGGTACAAGTTATATTTCATAATGGTTGGTTTCTTTTAAGATAATAGAATGTAAGCTTACTTTTTTTCCTTAGTTTTCGCTATTTATGTGTAAGGCGATATGTGCAGCCACGTGAAGGGCCACAATTTCCGAAAGCAATTCTGTTTCACATAATGCTGTTCTATTTTTTATCAGAGTAAGTGGTTGCTTCATACTGTCATTTCGTAAGAACATATTTCAGCTTACTATTAAGGTATTTGGAAATAGAACTATGCTAAATTTGCTTTCGTCAAAGAGATATGCAGGAGAATTGGGGAGTGGATGTAGGACGGGAATGGTTAAGGATGTATGAAATCTATAGTTATACTCATACATTGGTACAATAATAATGACCAATAAAACATATATAGGAAATAAATATGGATAATGATATACATTTTAGGTACTTGATAGTATTTTTAAGTTCAATAACAAGAATATGCCTTCACAGCAGTAAATCCTGTCATTGCAGCATTTAGATTCTGAACCAGTGCATACAGAGAGGCCTGGAGAATTGATTGCATACTATAAGATTGCAAGTAAGTTATGCTTTTACGTGTCCTACATGTTTTCATAAGCTTAGTTTCATTGATTTCAATACAATGTGCTTTTTTAGGTCATTACAAATGGGCATTGGACCAGTTGTTCTACAAGCACAAGTTTAGCCGAGTTATCATACTTGAAGGTAGATTCTCACTGAAGCTATATTCGTGTGTAGCCCTGTATTCACCAACATAAGGAAGATAATTTATGTTAATCTGAAACAGATGATATGGAAATTGCACCTGATTTTTTTGATTACTTTGAGGCTGCATCGATGCTCATGGACAAGGATAAGTATATCCTCTGAACTAACTGATCCTTGCATTAACTGTGATCTTGACATAGGTAAAGATTTTGATTTTGCGAGTTTCTTGTAGGTCTATTATGGCAGCTTCCTCATGGAATGACAATGGGCAAAAGCAGTTTGTTTATGACCCTTGTAAGTTCTTCTCTATTCTTCATGTATATATTTAATTTGCTGGGAACAATTCCTTTTCGTGCTCTGGTTGCTTTTTACTATGTTTGTCCGCACATGAATGGGTTATTGTCTCTTGTGTGAAAATTGTTAAGGTTCTAGGCTCTAGCAATGATGGTACTTAGCTTACTTTTTCTATTCCCTTGGTTTATTTTTGCATTAGTCCAGAAGTTAACTTGGGTTTAGCAGCTTAGTTGAAGCTGCCTTTACTGAATGACTCTAATACTGCTTTTTATATGGGTGCAATCGAATAGCTTCAGATGCCTGTATGGCCACATCTCTACTGCACATACTGGTGAATAAAGTAGTTAATGACTACTTTCATTTTTATTTTGTGGGATACTTGATAGTTTCAAAATTATTAAAATAGGATGGCTGGATTTTTTAAGGATATTCTTCTCTTTCCTTAACTTTGCAATAATCCACGTTGAACTTGGAAACATTTTAGTTTTCTTTATTTTTTAATTAGAGTCCACTTCTTTGTTCCTGGGCTAGTAGTATAATTTTGTTTGGCTTTGCCTAGTTCATTTTTCTGTTCTTTCTTTTTTCTTTTACAAAATTTATGTCCATAAGCTCTCAAATGCCAAGTTCTGCATATTAGATATTGACTACAGAGAGGTTCAAGATCAATTTATGATAGATTCTCCGCTCATTGTTAATCTGAAGATAGCAATTTTCCTAGAATGTTAAAAAACATGTGATTTCAAGATTTCTTTTTGATAATACAATTTAAGGAAAAAAACCATTTAAAATTTCAAATTTCGGGAGTTAAATTCTAGTGAACTTACAATGTTAGGGATATAGGTATGCTTAAGCATAAGTTATGGACCATTTGTTGCGGAGACTCAAAGACCAGCCTTTTTGCTATGCACATCTTGACTTTCAAATGCATCAAAGCGATTGATTCACAGGAGCCGACTTTCCTGTCTATAGTGTCAGGCATGATTCAGATCCAAACATGGTTCTTGGAATGGGTATATACTTGTTCATCAACCATTTTATCATGTAACTTGTTTCGAAATAGCTGTACTTCTACATAATGTATTATCACTTCTCATTCCTGTCTATAGAATTTAATTGTTTTGTTTAGTAATATAATATTATATTCATTTTTCTTCGATAGAGGAGTAGATGTTTGGGGGTATATTCAATTTTCACTGTAAACTGGTTATGAAATTTTGATCCTTTGTGATTGTTCTGCAGATGCACTTTATCGGTCAGATTTTTTTCCTGGACTTGGATGGATGCTTACTAGATCAACATGGGATGAACTATCCCCAAAATGGCCAAAAGCATATCCTATTGATTTTCTTTTATTACTATTGTAATATGTTGGACTTGTCGATGTAATTTGATTATTCTTTTCTAGAATTTTCCTTGACAGAAGCTGCACTTACTGGGATGACTGGCTGAGATTAAAAGAAAATCATAAAGGCCGTCAATTTATCCGTCCAGAAGTGTGCAGGACATATAACTTTGGTGAGCATGTACGTCATCTTCAGAAAATATTCTTTGTAACCTGCTGACAAAAAATTTAAACCGTTGTTTACATAGTATGTATAATTTAGTTCAAATTCGCACAAATGACATAATTACTGCCATATAAGGCTATGCCAAGTATTAAATGTTACTTTGATAGACCTCAAGCTGAAGGTCATCACCATGGTTAATCTCTTGCTTTGTAATTTCAGGGTTCCAGTTTGGGGCAGTTCTTCAAACAATATCTTGAACCAATTAAAATGAATGATATCCAGGTACTTTACTACTTACCAGTTTTTTATATATACCCCTACCTGTTTGAAGGTTATGCATATCTGTGACAATTGTTTGCTTTTTCATCTTTCAAAAGGTCAACTGGAAATCAATAGATTTGAGCTACCTGATGGAGGTAATTTGCATTTGTCTTATTTAATGTTTAGGAGGATGTTTTTTTCTAGGTAAACTGATAAATTGTTTAATGAAGTGTGTTGTACTTCGATTAGGACAAGTATCCAAAATACTTCAGTGACCTTTTGAGACAAGCTAAAGCTATCAGTGGCGTTGATGCTGTTCTGAAGGCGTATAACATAGAAGGTGATGTCCGAATCTCATACAAAGATGAAGCAGACTTTGAATACATCGCACGCCAGTTTGGAATTTTCGAAGAGTGGAAGGTATTATGTTTTTTATCCACCATTGCTAAAACTAAAAGCCTAAAATGTATGAATAGAGCAGAGAAATATCAGTCTTAATGTTGTGGTGGTCCATATATAGTAGCGAATTCATGCATTTAGTTTCCTTACAGATGAAGATACCGACAAAAGAAGGAAAAAAATGGTTTCATTTTTATTTAGCCTAAAAGATTAGAACTTCTAGAATTGTGTTTTTGCTTGACTTGTTATGTTTTCTTGGTAAGTTCACGAATAAATGATCTAAATTTAAATGAAAACGTTGTTATTACAAGTTGGCAACATGGCGATATATGAGGATTTTAAATGCTTTACTGAGGTTATTGAAAATCATAAACTTGCAACAAACATTATGTAGGTGTGTGTTAGTTTGTCGTGATTATTTTATTCTGATTAAAAGTAAACATGTTCTATCCGTTATAATTTATGGTAAACTACAAATAAGGAAATCATTAAAACGATAAACTTATCAACTCTTCGCTTCATAGTTCCTTCTAAACAAGTCTATTAGAAAATTGAAGATTGTTTCATACTATGTATCCAAATTTACCAGTTCCTTTGTGGAAAAATGATGACTTTTCGGGGGCATCATTTCATAAAGGCACGAGTAGATTTTGTTCGTCCACATGTATATTCTTGTCCATTGAGCAATATGCGGCATTCTATTGAACACTAGCGAGATCAATGTCTGAAACGCGTGAATATTTTTTTTTGTAGGACGGAGTACCAAGGACAGCATACAAGGGAATAGTTGTGTTCCGTTATCAAACACAAAGACGCATATTCCTTGTTGGTCCCGATTCACTCAAACAGCTTGGAATCGAAGCTGCTTGAGGCTACACGAGTTTTCTGTGGCCAATTATTAACAGAGAGAACAATGAAGATCAGCAGACTAACTAGAATCAAGAAAGTTAAGTTCATATGTCCGAATCAGTAAGTGAGAAATAAGCATGATTTCATGCTGGATAAAGTGAGGTTATAGGCTATAAAACTGGTGTTATTCTTAACACTTTTTTTCCAATTCCTGATATAGGCGATCGCCCAGGGCCCACTATAGATACGGTTCCCAAAATAAATAATTTTAGCTTCTTCATATGTAGTATGCGAAGTATAAACATTAATTGAGGTAGATCAAATAACATTTTTCTTTAAAAATTTAGTTAAATGTTGGATATTCAGTTTATAAATTTAAATTAGTTTGTTATAATTTTCAAATTTGAAATCATTTTTATTTCTAGTATAATACTACAAAAAAAAATTTCTTCCATAGGCCCTCAAAATGCTAGGAACGGGCCTGAATACGAGTTGTATTTGTGAGTTGAGTAGGTTGGTTAGTTGTTTTTGTATCTGGTTGTTCATGAATTTTGTAGTGTTTCAAATCAGATTCACCTACGGAAAAATATAGTTTTCTATTTTTTATGGTTTCATCGACAAAACTATCTATCATCTATATAAAAATTCTTTGGTACTTTGAAATTAAAATAAATAAATAATAAAGATATAAAGTTTTTTTTTTACGTTTTTCAAAAAAAAATTATAAATTTTTGTAATGCAAAACTGGTTATATATTATCGACCATAATTGGAGGTATAGATTAAAAGAATAGTCTATAATAATAATAACTTATTTGATTTGTGGAACAACTATTTCATGGAATAAGAAAAATTGAATAAAAAAAGTAATAAAAAAGTTATAATATGTCAAGAATAAGCGATTCCTTTTCGAAATGGAGAAATAGTTAGCTATTTCATGAGATATATAATAATTATGAATAGTTATTCCATCCGAGTAACTATCTAGTAGGGAAGAGCAAATTTCAGTTTGGTCCGAAAACCGAAAATGTGGGAAAGTGAGAACCGAAAATCGAATTAATTTTGGTTCGATTCGAGCCGAACCGTAATTTTTCGGTTCAGTTTCGGTCATGGTCAAACTGAAATGATAAAAATGGTAAAAAAATTATACTTTCCGAAAGTCCTAAACTGATGCGGCGGACTATAAAAAAATTCGAAACGATAAAGTTATAGCCAAATTCTGAATATATTGCAACTTCAACAGATATTAGACTTTAGAAATTACAAAAACTAGAGGAAATAAGAAAAATTATTCTAAAAATCATTTGACGGTAAAAAATGAAATTGACATTGTATTAGAGCAACTCCTATAAAAACCCGGAATTAAAAGGCAAGCACAACAACTTCTAAAAAATTGCAATTAGGTCCCTGAAATCGGAAAAAGGCAAAATTGAAGGTCTAAACGATGTTTTATGACCGAAAAGGATAGAAATCACGACACAAGCTGTGAATTTGAATCCTTGGCCTATTTCCGATGAGAAAACACATAAAAAATGCAAAGGTGTAATAGTGGCAAAATTTGACAAAATCTATATTCAATACCAATCACAATTCGAGAACAACTAAAAACTAAAAAGTAATTAACAACTATGAATTCATGATCTTCCAAAAGTAATATTACAAAAACAGAAGCTACATGACTCCCATCATGTTATCAAAATATTTAGTCTCGAGGTTCGATTTGAAAATCCAATTAATCAATCAAAGACACACCTGAAAAAAATAAGGACATAATTAATAAAACTCATAGAATGTTACAACAATAACACAATGTATTTTTGTCCAACTCTTTTTACAACACATAAATTCATGTCACCAAGTTACAACAATACAATATCAAATGCACATAAGATTTGAAATCATATATTAGTACTACATTTAATTGACCCACTTGTGCTTGTAGTGTCAATTCTTAATACTGTAAAGTCTGCATAGAAAAATTCAATAATCAGTTTATATATGATTATAAATTCAATACACATGTCACATGTAAATATTTTTTTTCAATAAATATAAAATATGTAGCTTTCACAATTTTTTCCACATCTTCATTGTTTTCTTCTTTATACAAGGGACGATCTCCTTCTCGAATCCAATCTTGAGCATAAATCAAACTTTCCACCATTTTAGGAGATAATAAACTCCTATAAGGATCAAGCACACGTCCAGCGGTATTAAAGGTTAATTCTGAAGCAATTGTAGGCACAAGGACAACCAATATATCTCGAGTCGTAAGACTAAGAATAGAAAATCTAACTGAGTTCAATTTCCACCAACTCAAAATGTTAAATCCCTTGCCCCGATCTAGTAATGCCTCATCCAAGTACAAATCCAACTCAGATCTCTTAGCCCTTCCCATATCTCCTCCTTGTTTCTTCGGAATTTCATGAAAGTAAAGTGTTGGGGGCTCGTATGGGTTAGATCTAGTAGCCATGTTTTCCACCTCTGTCAAATCCTCAACTTCTAACTCCATCTCATTTAAGTTGTCATTTGCAGCTTTCTCATCCTCATGCATTTTTTATACTCTTGAAATAACAATCTAAAAGAATCTTTAAAATCATTGAAAATCCTTTTACCTTCCTCAGCACCATATATCTCATTAAATGAAATCTGGATAACATCAAATTTTTACGAGGATCGAAGATAGCAACATAACAAATCAGTTTGTTCATGTTATCTGGATTCTCCCAACACTTATCAAATTTTATCTTCATATTAGTAGCCATGGTCTTCAACTGCAAACCATTACCATTAATCCAAAACAACAATGCCCCCTAACACATCACTAACTCCAGTCCAAAAAGTATTATTAGTTACATACTTGGTCCCTGAAATCCTCAAAGTCAAATTATAAAACATTCTCAACATTACAGAAACTTTCCTCACATTTTCCTAATCCTCAAATGTGGCACACCAACCCCACTTTCATCCTCACCATTCAAGTTTAATTTGTAGGTTTTATCCTCAAGTTTTAACCTCTCGAAAGCTTTCTCAAATTTTTCAGCAGTTGACAACATTATATATGTAGAATTCCATCTAGTAGGACAATCATAGATTAACATACTCTTGCCTTGCATGTTTGCATTTTTAGCATATGCATAAAAATGTCTTAATCCTACTAGAAAATCTGACATATCTAACTACAGCCCTAACTCTTTTAGCAGACTTACCTACTTCTTTTAATCCATCCATCTTGCACAATCAGATTAATAATGTGAGTCATGCATCTCATATGAAGGAATTCACAAGAATTAACAATAAAACCCCAATTCTTCACTTGCTCTTTCGCATATTCAACAACAACATTGTTAGGAGAAGCATTATCAATAGTGATAGTAAACAATTTCTTCACATCCCAATCTAACAAATAATTTTCAATCATCATTCCAATATCCTTACCCTTATGGGAATCTATTTCACAAAAAACAAATTACTTTTTTTTGCAATCGCCAAAAATCATCAATAAAATGAGTTGTGACGCACATGTAATTAATTCGTTAAATTGATGTCCATGTATCAGTTGTAATTGACAATCTTTGAGAATGAGTTTTAAAGTAAGTTTTTAACTTCAATTTCTCATCCTCAAAGATTCTACCACAATCTCTACTAATAGTCCACCTAGATGGTACCTTAAATCTAAGACAAAGAGTTCTCATCACCTTTTTAAAAGCTTTTAATTCCACAAGCCTAAAGGGAAGTTCTTTACTGATGATCCACTTAGCAATAACATCTCCACAAGTTTGTTGATCAAACTTCCATATCATGCCTACAGTCTCATTATTTTCATCCTCCATGGAAGGTTGAAAATTAAGTTCACCTTGAGTCTGTTTTGAATCCTTTGCAGCAACACTGTCAAGATTTTTATCACATTTTTGTAGTGTTTGTTCAAATTAGAAGTCCATTAGTAACACCACTACAAAAATAACTTTTACCACAGTAATTGCACTTGCCTTTCTCTCTTCCAGTGCCTGGACTAATGAACTTCTTGAAGTGCTTTCAACATGCTGCTCTTGGAGCCTTATTTTCTCGGGTTTTTTGGAGCTCACTTCATCTTCAGTTTTCTCGGGCTGTTTGGTAGCTTCATCTTTAGTTATTTTTACATGCTCCTCCTCACTCATAGTGTCTACATCCTCAATATACATTCCAAATCTTTACTCTGATCCTTCTACCATCTACAATAGGATAAAATAAATTAAAACAATATAATTTAGATGTCAAAACTAAACTGCAAGAGGCTGCCATTGTTAAAACTAAACAAAAATAGTGCTGTCATTGGTAAAACAAAATTGAAAATTTAATTGACAGCAAAAATTAAAATTGACATTGTTTTTCTCTTATAAATAGGCTAGGGAAACTCCTGTTAAAAAGCCAGGAATTAATAGACAAGCACAACAACTTTTAGAAAATTGTAATTAGGTCCTTGAAATCGGAAAAACGCAAAATTGAAGGCCTAAACGATTTTTTTGGTACATTTATGATGAGAAAACACATAAAATTTACTAAAATCTAGAAGTGGCAAAAATTAAAAAAAAACGCATACAAAAAAATCTATGCGTAAAACCGAAAACACATACAACAAAAATACAACAAAATCTATGTGTAAAACCGAAAACGCATACAACAAATATATAACAAAATCTATGAATTAAACTGAAGTGCCGAAAATCACAGAAAACGAAATCAAAATTGAAATTTAATTTAGAAAACGAAATTACCTTAGAAAGTCGATTTCTCCGGATTATGGAAAGAGGGGCAGATAGAGGAAGAAGAAGATCAGTTGTGGCTAGAGGAGATCAGTGTGGCTGAGTTTTTCGAGAGAAAGTAGAAGACAACAAAGAAGAATAGAAATTAAGATTTTTAAATTTATGTCTGTCAATTCGGTTCGGTTCAATGGATTTTCGATTTTTTACTCAAAAACCGAAAACCGAACCGAAAATCTGGAAAATGTATGAACCGAAAACCGAACCTTATGAATTTGGTTCGGTTTTGGTTGAGATCGGTTCGGTTTTGACAAATTTTGCTCTCCCCTACGATCTAGACAAATGTTACCATTTAATCTTTTTTCATTCAATGGTTGTTTTTTTCATTATCAAATAGCAATATGAATTTTTTATTACTACTCTTTTTAATTATTTAAGAGACAAAAACAACTATCAATAGCAACAAATAGTTATAACCATTCCCTATTAGTGTTTGTTAACACAAATTAATAAAAACTTATTACACTATGCTACAGAACCATGTGTCTCTGCATTTTGAAATTACAATCATTAGAATTCAGCATGAAAGCTAGTAAAGATCATAAATTATCAAAAATCCAGATTGAAAAAACTGGAATTTCTTAAATTACCTATACATGAATATGTCAAATTGATGATTTAGCTTCTTTCTGCAGAAGTAACAGAGCATTATGCAAACTATTGACCCTAATAATATTTTTATTTTTAATTATTTTTCAATGATATCAACTATAAACAAAGATTGTATAAGCTCATGTGAATTAGCCGGGTGGGGATGCCACTGAAAATTGAAAAGACCGAGGAGAACAAGCGATTAAAGTGACGTGGAGAAGGCCAATTGTCTCTGCATAATTTTGCAATTACAACCATTAGAATTCAGCATAAAAGCTAATTTATACAGAAATTATAAAAAATCCAAATTGAAAAATCTGAAATTTCTTGAATTTCCAATACATGAAAATTGTTGGAAACCGCACGGATGTAATTACACTTTGACTAAACCTTGATTAAAACATAAACTCAATAACACTTGTTCAAGAGTAACTGCTCCTAGAGCATCTCTAATAACTTGTCTATTCTATTTTAATTCTTGACACATAAGTATCAATAAAAAAATTAGTTCTTCAATAGATTATCTACCCACCATAGTCAATGTGTCATCATTAATTATCAACATTGTCTATTTAATTGTCTACAAATAAACAATCAAATAGACTATGTTGATAATTTATTTAACAATATTTTATTGATGAAAGATACTAAATAGTTAATTGTTTAATCCCTTTATCATTAATTTATTTTGAAAATAATACAATTCAAATTTAAATAGTCAATCTAATGTGTTTACTTTTTAAAATATATTGTCTATCTTACTACATTATTAATATGATAATCTATTTTACATGTCACATAATCATAGTGTTGACATTATGATTTCAAATTGTCAGCAAATCCATCAGTTCCAAATTTCACATTACACATTTGGACATTTGAGAGACAACTCATTTATTGAGCTTGTTTGTTGGTGTTGATATTCAACACGTAATTAGCCCATTTACATTCTTTATTCATGCTACTCTTTTGTACTATATATGTGGGATTGAAATTATCATTTTTAAACATACCGGCAACAACAAGTATTTGCCATTTGAGAGTATATTCAGTAATTGAATATTTGTAAGGCATTGGGTGTATTTGGGTTAAGGGTTTGAGTTTTTTTTTCTCCATTTCTTTTGTATTAATATTTCTCGATTATTTAGTGGATTATTTTTTTATCGTTATATTCTTCCAAATAAATATTTCGTTCTGCTGCTGGGATCATTTCCCTAACAAATTGGTGCCAGAGCCAATTAATATTTATTTTGGAATTTTACTATGGCGACAACAAAATTTGATATCGAGAAATTTGATCGCCCTGTTAGCTTTGCCTTGTGGCAAGTCAAGATGAAAGCAATTTTGACACAGAATGGATTATACAAGGTGATGATGGAGGAATTGCTCGAAACGATGGCAAAGGATAAAAAGCAAGACTTGGAGGAAAAAGCATTAGCTGCCATTCAGTTATGCTTGTCAAATAAGGTCCTTCGTGAAGTCATCTATGAGAAGACTACCAAAGGTTTATGGGAGAAACTCGAGTCTCTCTATTTGTCCAAAAACCTCACTAGCAAGCTTGTAGTGAAGCATTGTCTTCATATGCTTCATATGGCAGAAGGTACATCATTGAAGTCACACCTTGCTGATTTCAATTTCATTCTTTTGGATCTAGCAAATTTGGATATTAAGTATGAAGATGAAGATAATGCACTTATGTTGTTGCGGTCTCTACCTCCGTCTTTCAAGAATTTCCGAGAGACTTTGATTTATAGCAAAAATACTTTAACCGTGGAGGAGGTTAAAGAGTGTTTATATTCTAAAGATCTTATTGATAAAGAGCTTTCCAGTGAAAGAACCAGTTCAGCAGAAAGTTTGATTGTTCGAGGGAGATCTGATACACGAGATCCCAGTAGCAGCAATGGTTATCATTCTAGCTCAAAGTCAAAATCTCAACACAGTAATTTAACATGCAATTACTGTAAGAAGAAAGGGCACATTAAGTCTAAATGTTACAAGCTCCAACGAAAGAATAAAGAAAAGAGTCATAAAGACAATAGCCCCGCCAAAGCCAGTGTTGTAGAAGATGAGTTAAACTGCGAAGTCTATGCCGTATCCAATGATGGTGCCAGATCTGGACAAGGATGGATTTTGGATTCAGCTTGCTCATTCCATATTTGTCTCCACAGAGATTGGTTCTCCTCTTATGAGCTATTAAGTAGAGTAGTTGTGTTGATGGGCAATGATCATCCTTGTAAAGTTGTTGGAATTGGTACTGTCAAAATTAAGATGCATGATGGTGTTGTCAGAACCCTGATAGATGTGCAGCATGTTCCAGACATGAAGAAGAACCTTATCTCACTATCTGCTTTAGATGATAACAATTGCAGATTTGCTGGTGGAGATGGAGTTTTGAAGGTTTTGAAAGGTGCCCTTGTTCTGATGAAAGCAAGAAAAGTTGGAAGATTATACGTGCTACAAGGATCAATAGCCACAGGTGTTGCTGCAATTTCTTCTTCCATGTCAGATTCAGACGTTACCAAATTATGGCATATGAGGCTTGGTCATGTGAGTGAAAAAAGCTTGTCCATGCTTAGTAAATGGGGTCTACTTTACGGCCAAAGTACTTCCAAGCTTTAGTTTTGTGAGCATTGCATTTTCGGCAAACACAAACGAGTTATTTTCAATGGTGATGTTCACAGAACAAAAGGTACTTTAGATTATATCCATTCAGACCTTTGAGGCCCCACACGTATTCCTTCTAAAGGTGGAGCTCGCTACATGCTTACCTTTATTGATGACTATTCGAGAAAGGTTTGGACTTATTTCTTGAAACACAAGAATTATATCTTTACCATTTTCAAGTAGTGGAAAGCTTTGATAGAGAATCAGACTGGCAAGAAGATCAAGTGTCTTCGAACAGATAACGGCTTGGAGTTTTGTAATGAAGAATTTGACACATTTTGTAAAAATATGGGCATCTCGAGACATCTCATAGTTCCAGGTACGCCACAGCAATGGTGTAGTCAAGTGGATGAACAAAACATTGTTGGAGAAAGTTCGATGCATGTTGTCAAATTCTGGTTTATCTCAAACCTTTTGGGTAGAAGCAGCTTCAGCAGCTGCTTATTTGGTAAATCACTCTCCTTGTGCTTAAATTGATTATAAACCTCTTGAAGAGTTATGGTCTGCCAAACCTGCTAATTATTCTGATCTGAGAATTTTCAGATTTCTTGTTTATGTCCATGTCAACGATGGAAAATTGGAGCCTAGAGCTAAAAAGGGTATTTTTCTTGGTTATCCTATTGGTGTCAAGGGATATAAAGTTTGGCTTCTAGATCCCAAGTCACCAAAGTCTGTAATCAGCAGAAATGTTGTGTTTGATGAATCTGCTATTTTGCATCCAAGAAAATAGTCATCAGTAGTAGCTGACACCGAAATACAAAATTCTGATAAATAGGTGGAGGTTCCGTTCAAGGTGGAGGAATCATTTGCTCCATCTGATGCCATAGATGAGCAAAGTTTATAACAGTTATCCGAGCCTATAGAAGTTGAAGAAACTACTACCATCGAGCAGGTGGAGCGTCCTGATACTGAAAGCAGGCCTGGTAGAAAAAGAAAAATGCCTATAAAGTTTGAAAATTACGTTACTTATGCCTTTGTTGCTGCATGATAAGTGTATAATTACACTTATAATCATGATATTTTCAATCATTAAACATTATGGTTTAAGTCATTTTATACTTCATATAAAAGATTTCACGTGGTATGTAGTTGTTTTTTTATGTAAATGCAGGTACTAGTGTGAGCGGGCGACACGGAGCGGTGGGCCGAGAGCGCGCGATATCATAGGCGCGGTCCACCGGGGTGTTTGAAAAAAAAAAGCACCGGGTCTGGGACTCGGAAAAAAGGTTAAAAAGAGAAAAAGGCGAAAACGTTTAAGATCGGTCCGCACCCGAATCCGCCGTCTCTCAGTGTGGAGTCGCCACCTGGATTAGCTCTTTCCAGAAATTAGAGTCCTATGAGGCTTAACGTCCGGGGGACGGCCCACCAAGACACAGAGATTCGGGTCCGGGATAAGTTGCTTATTTTTTATGTAATCACAATATATTACATCTACAGAAAACCGTTTTCTTTTAATTGTGCATATTCGCACTTATGTCATTTTTGAAATTAAATGCATGGTTCACGTATTGCAAAATGATAAAACATTCACAAAACGGAAAAATAAACCATCCACAAACAGTAAGTAAGTGTGGAAAGTAAATGCGGAAAATAAAATTACAAGGCTTCAAAAATTGGGGGATGCAACCGCCCGCTAACCTATTATTTACATTTTTCCGTAAAATAAAATGTACAATACCCGAAGGAAAAAAGTAAAATCCTAAACATACATCTAACCTGCATCCACAAGGGTTAGAACAGGGGATATGTCACGTATGCTCGATTTGATATTAGCGAGGCCCGTATGACCTCATTAAAAACATCGATGATTTAAAGTTGTTAATTTAAATAAAATCGTTCATTTTATTTAAATGTATGTTGGTCAATTTTAATTAGTGAAAATGACCGCATGGCAAGTAGTGAGGTCTGTTATCCGGGAATAATTTTAATTCCCTTCGTGGAGGTATTCTAATAAAAATAAAAAGAAATAAAAGAAGAAGAAGAGAATTATAACATTTACAACAAAAATAAAATAACTCCTAGGTCAAAAATAAAATTAAAAAGAAAGGAAGATGAACATGGAATATGCAGCTCTAGGAACTCAGAGGCTTTACCCTTTTGGTGTGAATCCACTTCGACGTGTCCGTTAGATCCTCGGGAGTGTTCCTCGTTCGTTTTTGTAGTTTTAGGTGAAAAGGTTTATGTAAAAAGTCCAAAAATCTCCGTTTAATTCTTGGTTTTTTAGTATAATTTAATTGAAAAAAAGATTGTTTTGTTGGAAAATAAAGTGTTTATTTGTCCAAAAGATAATCAGACTCGGGTTCTAAATTGATTTTAGACCCGAGAATATCTGAGGATTTAGAAGAAATTTGATAAAAAGATGAAGAAATTTGGGATTCAAAACGTGTTTTTGATCCGAGAAAGAAGTTAGAAGAAAGTGAGAAATTGTTCTGATTTTTTGTTCTGAAAGAGAGGATTTTTCTCTCTGAATTTTCGGTCCCGTTTATCGAAAAAAACCCGACTATTTATAGATAAAAAGTCCCAAAAAATCTAAAACAAGGAGCCTCGCGGGGTCTCCCGCGAGGGGTGTCTTGCACCCTCGCGGGGAGTCCCGCGAGGGTTGCCAAAGGCCCTCGCGGGAGTCCCCCGCGAGGGTGGTCTAGCACTCTCGCGGGGAGCCCCGCGAAAGGCCCTCGCGGGAGTCCCCCGCGAGGGGTGTCTTGCACCCTCGCGGGGAGTCCCGCGAGGGTTGCCAAAGGCCCTCGCGGGAGTCCCCCGCGATGGTGGTCTAGCACCCTTGCGGGAGTCCCCCGCGAGGGGTGTCTACCACCCTCGCGGGAATTCCCGCGAGGGCTGCCTCGCGCAGGTTTGCGCGAGGCTGTCCCGCGCGGGCTGCCTTGTGCAGCCTCGCGCGAGGCTCTCCTGTCCCCTTTTTTTTTTTTTAGTTAAATAATTTAAAACGTCCGAGGAGGATTCCCATATGAAGATCGTCGGATGGTCGAAAATTGTGTAATTCGAGGATAAATTTCCCGAAAAGCCGTCATCATTGAACGAGCGAACTGGTACAAAATCCCGTGCTCACAGCTGCCCCTCGTGTGATAATTGCTGGTTGTATAACCAGTATTATCACACGAAAAGGGCGGAGGGATTAAGAATATACCTGATAGGTGCGGCTAGTGATTTCTTGTTCCCAATTGGTGATGACATAGGCCTTCCTTTCTGGCGTTGTGTCTTCATAGGGTTTGATGCCCCTTGTGAGCGGGTCGACCGTTTCTTTCTGCGACGTCCCTGTTGTGGTCGGCAACCGTTTCATTCTTCGGTTGAGACTGTTTCATTCTTCAGTCATTGGTATAACCGTTTCCTTCTTCGGTTGTGTTTTGACCTGTTTCCTGTAACAAATCAAATAAAAGATAATGTTAATACATTTTTATGATGAATGTTTTAATTGTTTGATTGAGTTTGTGTGAAGCAAAAATTTTTGCCCCTTCAATCAAAAATTAAAACATAAAGAATAAATAAGTTGAGATGAAATTCGGGGATGTCCCGAAAACCGCTTCGTTGTAGGAGGCTTTTGTTGCAATGTTGACTTTAGGCTTGAGTGGGCCACCGTTTTTACCTGTAAATGATGCGAATGTTATGTATGCATGTTTTATGCATGAACAATATTTAACATATGATGTATGTTCGTCTTGGCATCGTGGGCTTCATTCAGTGAAGAGCCTTCTCTTGTGCGGGTGCATGGTTTCCCCTATGACTTATCTTGTTAGGGATTCCAAGGACGACTCCCTCGAAGTGATGACCATGGGTTCGTTGAATCAGATAGTTCTGATTTGAGGGAAGTCCGGATGAATCGTTGATCTCGCGTTGTGTTGATGATGATCGCTTGGAGGCCACTTGTCTGAAGTATTGTATGATGTTTGGACGTATGATGAATTTGATATTTCTTTGGTTCTAATTTTTGCATAGATCGCCCTTGTGGGTTTTCGATCTATCGAACCTTGTCTTAATTTTTGCCTGGACCGCCCCTTCAGGTTTTCAACCCAGCAGACTCTTTTTTTTTTTTTATTTTAATGTTCACTTGCAACATTCTACCATTGGCATGCAAGCAATCAAAATAAACATATGCATAGAAGAATCAACAAAAATGACAATTCATTAATGAACTTAACAGGGGTATAAATGTTTCAAATGATTTGACTCCTGCCATTGATTAGCCCTCTCAGGTTTTCTAATCAATGTTGTTCTCTCGATGTCATAAGTTTTGCCTGAGCCGCCCTTTTCGGGTTTTCAACTCAGCGAACCATTCTTTTTGTGATTTGAAAAGAAGCCCTAATTTTTGCTCAACTAACCGAGTGTTAATTGACAGGCTAATTACAAATTTATTCTTTTTTTGTTCGTACTGCTTTTTAGAGATTTATTTCTTTCACCTATGCGTGATAGCAATTGTGTAAAACTCGGTTGATTTGGAAGATCAATCACTGTTCATGTCCATGACTTCAGTTGTTATCTCGTTCAGCATTTCTGGTCGATCAATCGGTGCTTGCATATGTGATGAGTCTTGATTATTGAACGTTTCCTCTGATGGTGCATGTCATGTGAAGAAATTGTTGACGTGTTCAACAATCTGGCCCCTCTTGACCTTTGTATGATGAATAATGGTGATCCGTGTGATGGAGTTGTTGACGTGTTCAACAATGAGTCGGTTATTTAATCTCGTGAATGGTGGTGGTGGAGTTGTTGACGTGTTCAACGATCTGACTCCTTCCTGGTGATGTTGGGTCTTGTGAATGGTTGTGAGGGAGTTGTTGACGTGTTCAACAATTTGACCCCTTCCTTGTGATGTTGAGTCTTGTGATGGAGTTGTTGACGTATTCAACAATTTGTCTTGGTTGTGATGAAGTTGTTGACGTGTTCAACCATTTAACTCCTACCTGGTGATGTTGCGTCAGTTGTTTGGTCCCAACTTACTTGGTCCTTATTCTAGCTTCGATCCTTTTGATCTTTGCGTGTTTCATTCTCGTGCTTGGAGATCTTTCCATTTGATCTTTGCGTCATTGTATGATGAGCCGATTGCTATCACGCATTGTCTAAGTACATTTATTTATCTCTCACTTTCTCTCAAGAGTCAAATCATTTGAATTTTTGGGAAATCCATTTATACCCAAATTAATTTCATAAAATGAAGTGTCA